>JBBPTK010000003.1:0-130387 GCA_038094135.1 Spongiforma cf. squarepantsii | reverse complement strand
GAACACGACGACGACGACGTCAGCGCGATGATGATGCGGTGACGTCGTCGTCATCGTCATCGTCGTCTCGTCTCGCCTCATCCCCTCCCTCTCTCTCAAGTCGGCCCACCCCTGCTTCTACCTGTCGCCTTCACCTCCACTGTCGCGCCACAACGAACACGACGACGACGACGTCAGCGCGATGACGACGCGGTGACGTCGTCGTCTTCGTCTTCGTTGTCTTATGCCTTCCTTCCCTCTCTCTCAGCCCCGCCTCTACATGTCGCCTACACCCGAGGTGGGTTACCCATACCCGTGATGTTGCCTAGGAATGGTCAGACGGTGTCACAAGGGCAACACAAGGTGCACGAGAACTTCGTCGATGTGTATTACGTAAGCTGGTGTACAAGCGTTCAGCCAATAAGGATCAGAATAAGTGTCCTACTTAATGTAAGGTAAAACATACAAAAAACATTGACATTGCGGCTCCCACAACGCCTCACATCTCACTTTAAATAGCAGATTGTATGTACAACATCATATATAAACCATTTACACACCGTGCCTAGCCAATTCTGTTAATTAAATAACAGTTCATGAAAATGCCCACTTCTGATGTAGGTACGCAACTGAAATGTAACCATGCTTGCCACATTTTCGCAATCATGATATTTTACAGAAGGAATTGACCAAGGCACATTGTTTAAATAGTTTCCAGGGTGTACTGTATGTGTGATCTGCTAGTTAGAATAACACACATGAGGTTGTGGAAGCCATAATATTGTGTTTTCTGTATGTTTTATAAGTCTCTTCAAGTTGAATGCATTCGCTACCACATTTGGTAATATTCTCACGCTCTGAACACCATATTTGGTAGTATTCTGGTGCCTTCAACGCCATATTTACGTAGCGTACGTAGCATACTATGTAGTACACAAAGTAACAGAACAAAGATAATTTGGTACCCAGTACCCGCCCCTCATCATACCCGTACCCATTTATATACCTGCGAGTGGGAGAGAGCAAGCGAGACGACGATGACGACGACGACGACGACAGCGTAATGACTACGGTGTCGTCATTGTCCTTGTCGCGTTCGTTGCAACGCAGAGGTAAGGGCGAGGTGAGTGGGATGGGTGGCAGAGGCAAAGGTGGGATGGGACTCGAGAGCGAGAGGGAGAGCGAGCGAGAAAACAACGACAACGACAACAGCGTAATTATTACGCTGTCGTCATTGTCGTTGTTGCGTTCGTTGCAACACAGAGGTCAGGGCGAGGGCGAGTGGGATGGGTGGCAGAGGCAAAGGTGGGATTGGACTCGAGAGGGAGAGGGAGCGAGTGAGACGACGACGACGACGACAGCGTAATGATTACGCTGTCATCGTTGTCGTTGTCGCGTTCGTTGTCGCACTGTTGTCGTTGTCATGTCCGTCATGGCAAACGATGGTGGAGGCGGGGTCGGCCAGGAGGGGCGAGACAACGACAACGACATCGTGTTTGTTGACATTGGCGTTGTCGTTGCGTAGGTTTCGGCAAGAGGGTGAGAGCGAGAGGTGGAGCCGGGGGTGCGCCAAGAGAGGTAGAGAGAGGGAGGAGCAAGACAACGAAAACGAAAACAACAACGAGGTCAGCACGTTGTCGTGCTGACGTCGTCGTTGTCATCGTGTTCGTTCAATGGCAACCGATGATGAAGGTGAGGGCAAGTGAGCAGGCCAAGAGAGAGAGGAGACGACGCGTTGTCGCGCTATGTTGGCGTTGTCGTCGTCGTTGCATTGGTTTTGGCACGAGGGTGAGAGCGAGAACGAGAGGTGGAGCCAGGGGCGGGCTGAGAGAGCGGGAGGGGCGAGATGACAACAACAATGACGACGACGACGTCACTGCGTTGTCGCGCTGACATCGTCGTCGTCGTCGTCGTCGTTACGTTCATCTGAACATGCGAAGGCGAGGGCGGGGCAGTACTGTAAAAAAAGAACACAAAAAAGGAGAAAAACTCACCGGTTGGATCGATAACCCGCAGGTACAACCCGCCAAGGTTGCCTATGGGTCTCTGACGATGGACACGCATGTAAACCCGTACCCTACCCTCCGAGGGTGCGGGTTGCGCTGGAAGTACCCGCGGATCACCATGAGAAGGGCAACAGCATCGGGATGGCGGCGATCATCGTGGGAAAGGCTGGCTAGCGAGCAGCTGGAGAGGGAATGGGTCCGTGGGAAGGACTGGGGGCCAGGTGGCGTTGAAGGAGGTCGAAGAGAGGAGGAACGGAGGTGCTGAGGAGGCGCTGAGGAGGCGCTACGGAGGTTCCAGAGTAAATTTCCCACAGAGACTGCGCGAGAAGTTGGGTCTCTCGGATGTATTACCGCCTACAATGAAAATTGGTCTGAAAGACCGTCGGAGTTTGAAAAAAGTGCTGCCTGAGGTGCTTTTTCGTGTTTTACGTGCTCCTTTTAACAGTTTTAGTGCTCCTTTTAGCAGTTTTAGCGCTTCTTTTAGCAGTTTTAGTTCTCCTTTTAGCAGTTTTAGTTCTCCTTTTAGCAGTTTTAGTTCTCCTTTTAATGAATTTTGTTTGCTTTTTACGCCCTGAAGCGAGTCTTAAAAGTAGTAAAACCTGCTAAAAGGACACTTAAAAGGACACTAAAAGAAAACGGATCTAGTTTTAAGTAGTTTTAACGGCTTCGCTAAAAGATGCTAAAAGCTGCTAAAAGACCTAAAACTACCACTAAAAGTAGCAAAAACTAACATGACATTTTACTGATGCAGGTGCGTTATCTGCACACGTTTTCACCATGTTTGACTCTGCATTGTCACCCTTGGCCATAGACATTTCGTACATTCTCAACCTCAGTCACTGACGTTGACATTCAGCCTAATTGTTGTGCTCTCGAGGTCTGTTGTTAAGTTTTATTCTCGATCTCAGGCCCTCCCGTACCATTCCACTCAAGACATGCCACGACGATGACAATGCATCGAATGTATTGTCGTATCGTCGTCGTTGCCACACGGACTCAAGACAATTACTGTCTATGCAGCTACCATGAGACATATATAATGATGACACCCCTCCATATCTCAGGTGCGTTGTCCGTACATGTTTTTACCATGTTTGATTTTGCATTGTCACCCTTGGCATAGACGGTTCGTACGTTCTCAGCGTCTAACTTCGTCATCGTTATCGTTATCGTCATCTCATCCCCCTCTCTCCCTCTCTCTCGGTCCACCCCCACCCCCACCTCTACTATTCGCCCTCTCCGCAATGCTGCAATGAACGTCGGACGAAGACAACAAAGATGAGGTCAGCGCGACGATGCTGTGACGCCATCGTTGTCATTGTCGTCTCGCCTCTCGCCTCTCGCCCCTCCCTCTCCTTCTCTCTGTCTCCCCCCATCTCTGCCACTCGCCCTCACCATCGTGTTGCAATGAACGCGATGACAACGACAATGTCAGCGCACTGGCGACATGATGACGTCGTCATCGTCATCGTCATCTCGCTCCTCCCTCTCCCTCTCTCTTGGCCCACTCTCGCCTCCACCTGTCACTCTTCCCTTCGCCCTCACACCGCATCGAATGTGACGACTATGATGACATCAGCGCGATAACGACGCGGTAACGTTGTCATTGTCGTTGCCGTCGTATCATCCCATGTTCTGGGCCTCTCTCTGGCCCACCTTGCCTCTACCTCCTTCCCTTCGTCCTCGCACCACACGAACGTGACGACGACTCCGTCAGCGCAATGACTATGCAGTAATGTCGCCATTGTCTCGTCCCCTGTGTGGGCCTCTCTCTTGGCCCACCCCTGCCTCCACCTGTCGCCCTCGTGCTGCAACGTGTCGTCGTCGTCGTAGCGATCGTCTCAGCCTGGGCTCAAGCCCAAGCCTAAGCCCGACCCTTTACTAAGGGCTCAGGCCCTCGAAAGCCCGGCCTGACATGGGGCTTTGAGACCACCTGCTTCGATGCACGCCCAAGGTCGATCAAGTGCCGTGTCCCCCTCATGTTCGACTCGTAAGACGAGAGTGCCAGGTTGAAATCGAGCTGCTTGCACGCATTGTGGATAGTAATCACCGACACTGAGTCATGGATCTCGTTGTACGTCTCATCATCAAGAGACACGTTAGGCTGCGTCTCCTTCAACGTGGATGAGCTCAACTGAGTCAAGAAGGGTAGTATCGAGCCCACGATCTCCGAACGCACCACGTTGACGTTGTTGAATCATCTCCGTCTTGGAAGGCCTATTGAGTGTGTACGTTAGTTTTGTTGTTTTCACTTGCCACAGAAACTGGCGAAATTGATGGGATCAAGGTTGCCACGTTCCATACATTCAGCTTGACTTAGTATATTACTGTATGAGGAATGGTCTTCCATGGCCCTCTTGGCCACATACTTGCCGTGGCGGAGCCAGGCAAACCTTGTTGACATGAGATAGGACAAGGATATTGCAGCCTAGCATACAGCAAACGAGCGTCAAAAACCGAGAAGAAAGAGACATCATGGACCAAAAAGCAACCCATTCACAAAACGAGTTGTAACGCGCACTGGCAGGACGTAGAGAACAAAAAACTACAAACGAGAGAAAAAGAAAGCAGACGAAACGAAGAAAGAAAAGAAAGGGTTGGTCGCCCAAGGAATGGAGCACTGTGCGTGAAAACGATGTCGACGATCGTGAGGGTAGGCTGAGTCGATACACAGTAATCGAGAAATAAGAATGAAAAATAGCCATGTACGTGGATGGAATGAGGTATGAAGTGCAGTAGAGGTGGAGATGATTGCGACAGAGGTTGAAATGCTGGCGAATGGTAAGGACAGATCCAATCTGGAAATAATGGTCGCGTGGCAAATAGATGCGAACGCGTGCAATGGAGATGCAATAGTGAAGTGAGGAGATGGGTGGTGAGAGAATGCCCCAGAGTGGGGATGTTAGAAACCCAGGGAGTGTGGATCACCGTATCAACTTTCCCCAATCGAAACCACCACCTCCCTTGTCGCTCCCACCTTCCCGCCGCGGAAAGGCACTCCGAAATCTGAGTGTGTCTCATCCCCTGCGCCAGTGACGATCGTTCTCCATCAGGACTCATGGCGAGACAAAGCACCCGGTGCGTGTGTCCCATTAGTGAAGCGACCTGTGAAAGCGAAGGATACCGCCATATACATATTTGGTTCTGGGCGGTCGTGCTTGAGAAGCCGTGGGTGCTGACAAGTTCGTGTGAAGTATGTGACCAGATGAGATTACAGACCTGCGCAGACGGTCAATACAACGTGTGCAAGTATAAGCATCGTTCCAGTGAACGTATTCCAAAATCGAATGTGTTTGTCCTGCGTCCCATCACCTGTAGCTAGTATTCCAGACACGTGAGGGTCCCAAGCAAGCGCTTTGACAGTCGCGGTGTGTTCGTGGAACTTCCAAAGGGGGACATCGCCATCGCCATCGCCATCGCCATCGCCACCACTGACGTGTGGAAGTACCAATGCTGCCACCGGGTCCAGACCCGGAACCGTGAATAACAGATGCGGCGGATGCACGTCGAGATCCACGAAGATCCGATATACATACTTTGTTGTCGTTACCACCGCTTGCAAGTGCTGAACCCATGCCAGAGCCACCAGGACCTTGGGCGGGCGCACCTCCCGCGCTCGGGGCTCCAATCCCACCCTCAACTCCAGCAGCTGTACCGACACCGATGCACCGCGGGGTCCAAAACCCACTCCCAGCTCACCACTCCATCGCAAACCACACACTTCCTGGCGATGTCCCGCGCACTTCCTGAATGGTCTTCCTCCGGCGCTCTCGCGAACGCATCGGTGATGAACCATGCGATCTCTGCTGCGCTACTCAGTATATGTCCATTCCAAGAAAGAGCCCCGATGTGTTGAGTATGTGCGGGGGCGTAAGTGCGGATGGTAGATAGAGTCTGGGGATCGTAGATATGTAAATGCCCAGAGAGGGTGCCTACTGCAAGCGTCGTGCCCTGACAATCGACGGTTAGCACAAGAATGCAGTTCAAACTATGTAAAGCGAGATCGGAACCTTTTGCACCCGCGCGACGGAGCTGATCGTGTCACCAGATGGACTCAGGTCACACAGCTTGGAGACCGGGGCGTTACGAGCCGACCATAGGTAGCCGCAACTGCCCAAACCGACACCAAGGATGTTAGTACTCGACCAGTCGACGAGATTGAGGTAAAAGTAGTACGCAAGATCCGGTGCGTCAAGACTCTGTAGGGTGTCTTGCAGACGCTCCGAAGCTGCCGACGTGATGATTCAAGAAGTTGTCTGGATTCTACCCGCACGGGTGACATGGAATAGGCTTCATTCTGTTGGTGTGTCAAGACGGCGTCCTGTTGCGGGTGTTGGAGACGGAGAAGTGTAGTGGAATATGCGCCGGCGCGTAGTAAGAGTGGTAGGTGCGATAGATAAAGCCGTGTGAACAGGACGAGTTGGTGATGCAGGACGACAAGGTGAAGGAGGGGTTACTTCGCTAGGAAGGACAGAGTTGAATATGGCGTTGGCTTGTTCTGTGGCAAAGGATCCGATACGTAAGATTGAGTGGAAAGGCAGATGGTCGCATCAAAGGTGAATCAGGTATGCAACATATAGAAATGACCCTGATAGCATCTGACTCTGTGAACATCGTGCGATGCTTTGAAGGAGTGGAGAGACCACTGTCGTCCATGAGATGATGCGAGGTTCGCATATTACTGGGTACGAATATCTCTGTGAGTGTTCTGGCGCTTCTGGGCCGGGTGTAGGAGTGAGAGCAAAGGCGGGGTTCACGCGCTGCCTGTTCCTGCGTGGAGTGTCGTCTTGGGCGAGTTTTTGAGACCGGTTATTTATTGTGCACGCGTATGACAGTGAAGTACAGTACATACACCGGCAAACAACTTCTTGTAGACTCAACGCGCGTCTCCTCTTCCTCATTACTTAACTAGTTCTCCACGCCCCCTCAAGTTCTCACATATAAGTAACCCACGACCAAGTAACACCTCGCGCATTCCCCACCCTTCCTTCGTCGCTATATTCTCATCAGCGGGCGTTTCGTCCGGGCTAAGCACGTCCGCGCCGACGACCTTGGCGCCGAGACAGCGCAATGGTGACGTCTCGCGTGAAATACGGGTGTGCTAGGTGCATCGTCCCAGTTGCTATCATTCACCCGAGTGGTTCCACCGGTTTCCTAAAACCTAAAACCAATACCGACAAGGCTCACTCTCATTACATCGCCCGTGTACCATGTTTGTCTTAGTTCTGTTTTTTACCTGCCCTGTTGAACCCAGACACGTCTTGCAGGCTCAAGGGCACTCGGCCTTGTATCGAGTATGGTTTGCGGTGAAAACGCTCTACGAGGTCCATTCCACTCACATCGATTAACATCATCAAGCTTCTCTCGTAGACGCCAGACGTACGGGTCCTCAGTGCCGCTCCCTTCTTTCTCAAACTACTTTCAGAGACTTCAGAGGGCATTCAAATTCTCAAGGATCTCAAGATGGTCACGATTAGTGGCAGCCCGTGTCCAGATGAGTTGGGTGACAAGTTGGTCTCGGACGTGTTCTTCATTTTTTGCTCATATTCAGGTCTTACTATCAGATGTCCTAGCTGAGATGGGTTCCTCATAACGTCCATCCGTGACTTCAATACGGACAAGGCGTGGGACTGACTCCGGGCAAAGGGTCCCGGTGTCCGTACTGGCGTACACGCATATGTGCGCTTTGAACCTCGTGGGGATGACACTTACGAGCTCTGCGTCTTAGATGTGTGGCCCAGCAAGGTAGGCCTTATGCATACAAAACTCTCCATCTTACATGTGAGCGTTCAATAGCTGATGCCCAATCACCCCAATGGGTCTTATGCAACGGGACCTCTTTATCAAACACCCGACAAGTCTCCACGCCTACAAGTACATCGGCAGGATCGATGATGCCCTGGTCATGGTATGCTTCTCTCTTCCCCACTTACTCTATCTTACCATCTCTGATTATGACAGGTTAACGGGAAAAAAGAGTCCCCATCAAGCTTACCCCTCTCTCGTCCTTGCATATTGCAGAAGCCGTCATCTTCGGAGCTGTACGCACCCGAATTGGTGCCCTCACTATTCCCTCTGAGGCTACGCAGCATTGTACATGCCAAGAATTTATCCGCCAAATCTCACCTATCGTCGCTCTGGTTAACGCCGATGCTCCTTCCATATGACACGCAGATCCCAAGGGCTGACAAGGGGAGCATTTTGAGGCGAAAGGTATATAAAACGTTTGAGAACATAATCGAGGAGCTGTATAAGCGACTAGAAGGGGAGGTAGGGTCAGAGGGAAAGAGGCAAGTGGAAGGGGAAGAGGAAGCCAGGGCGGTGGTGAGGGAGGTGGTTAGGAGGGCGATCGAGCGACCAATCGATGAGCTTGAAGATGATACGGACCTATTTGACTTTGGGTTTGACTCGTTGCAGTCGACGCGCATCAGAGACACTATTCAGAGGGTGTGTGTTGTCATTTTTTTTGCGTGAGGCGAGGGTGACGCGGCTTTTTTCAGGAAATTGAGTTGGTGGAGAGAGGCTGTCTATCAATGTTTTCTTTGAATACCCGTCCATCACCAAGTATGTGGTTATGTTCACTGTGATAATTGCTGACTCCAATCCTTACTTTGCTAGGTTGGCAAAGCTGATTTTGTTGTCCTCGGGAAAGAAAGGATACCGAATCAATGCAAATCAGTTCCCAAGAGATCATGCTCGGGTTGGTTGATAAATACAGCCACTTATATACTCACTCCGAAGTTGAACGCACGTCTGGAAAAGTGGTGCGTACATCGCTCGAATTTTCGCTCGTGTTATGTTCATGTGTTTATGCAATGATCAGGTGGTCCTGGCGGGTGCTACAGATTCCCTCGGATCATATGTTCTTGACGAGCTCCTCGCCGACCCAGACGTAGAGGCCATTTATTGTCTCTGTCGAGCCAAGAACGGCGTGAACGCGGTCAGTCGGCTCACGGCATCGATGAAGACCCGCAAATTGTTGTCGACCCGGTTCTTGGATGCGATTCAGACGAAGAACGGCCGCGTTGTTGCGCTCGCGGCAGACTTTGCCGGTGGTGCGACTGGGTCTAGACGAGGAGTGGTACCTCAAGATCGCAAGCCGAGCGACTGGGATTATTCATGTATGTTGTTACTGTTGCTGCTCAAGCATTATGTGCTCATCCTGCATCGCGTCTCTCCTAGAACGCTTGGGCGGTCAATTTTAACTTGGGCGTTTCGAGGTATGCACATGCACGCCGCCGCCGGGCTCTGCATGTGCGAGCATCTACTTGTAACCACCCTGTAGTTTTGAGACACACATTTGGGGCGCAGTGCATCTCATGCAACTCGCTTTATCTTTGCCGTGTGCAGAACTTCCCATGTTTTTCTTTGCTTCATCCGTGAGTGCGGTGGCGAATTGGCCTGCACCAGTGCCCGAGGCAGTGACGGATGATCCAGCGGTCGCATGAGGGATTGGATAGTATGTCTTTCTTCCGACTCTTGCACTCGATCCTGACCTTTTGTTTTAGTGCCCAATCAAAATGGGTCACGGAGAAACTCTGTCAAATCACAGCTCGCGTGACTCCACTGCAGACAGTGGTTCTATATGTGTCGTGCAAAAATAGAGAGCTGATTGATGTCGTCTCATGACTTGGGTGCTTTCCCCAGGGATTGCTCAGATGGTAGGTGATACGACCAACGGGATCTGGAATTAGTCTGAGGGGATCTCGCTCATCGTCAAGGTCAGACATTCGATCCGGTTTGCTCACTCTTTGTCCCATTCTGACACGGTACGAACAGTGTGCAGATACGATTGGCATCCTTCCTCAGCTGGACACAACTGTCTCGTGGCTACCTGTGTGGGCCATGCTGCTAAGAGCTTTGTCGAGTTCATGAACGCCTCCAAGTTACCGACAGATCAATGCCCCGTTTACCCCGTTTTGCATCCGACACAGATCCTGTGATCTTTTGTCCTCACCGCTCTTTGCGGCCTGGGTGTGTCCTTCGAGGTGCTCTCGCGACAGGAGTGGCTGAAAGCCGGGGGTGCCCCAGTGGACGTCTCAGCCCATCCAGATGTCGGCCTTGCCGTCCTCGCGTGGGCCGATATGGGATGAAGGGGCCATTTTTATGGTATCACCGTTCTTCGTGTCTGTCCTGATCCCGTTCGGCCAACGGATCTTCCCTCGGGCCTGCGCGAGACGTCGAACATCCAGGATGACTGCACGACCGACGAACTGCGAGAGGGGGATTTTGTGCAATTTCTGACAGGATGGGAAAAAGTGGAAGGGAGCGTCGATGTGGGTGCCCGTGTAGGTGCTGAGTGAGAGTGCATGACCATGTGAGTCATGTTGACCACCCTCACCGAGAGGAAAGGCGAATGCGAGGGTCATTTTGAACCCAGGAACTCCTGGGTAGCATGATATCGACTCGCACAGCGGGTAAGAGAGATCAATTATTGTGGTAGGATGCATAGGACGAGTGCGAGATGTATTTGGATTCGAAAGAACTAGTCAAGAATCAAGATGGAACCCTTAGTTAGAATCCAGCTCTTCGCCAGCTTGACTTGCGACGTCCTTCGCACCAACAGTCCACTCAGCCTCACGGATGCCAAATTCGACAGGAAACACAGTAAAGTTGAGCGTGAAAATCGACATTCCATATAGTTTACGAACCCGCGATTCCCACATCTCAGGAAGTCGCTCTTCCGACAGAACCACACACAAGTCGTCTACCCGACCACCAAAGACAGTCAAGATTACCGCCCGATATACGAAATCGGCGTCAGCACCTCAGTCAAGGGAATAGACGACGGTCGACGTACTTGGCACTACCAAAGAGTCGATGAGCGAGGCAAAGGTTATACTCCTTGTTCGTGGCCCTGGCCTCTGCACAAGGTTTGCCCAAGATGCGAGGAATATCTTTGATGGTGAGAACGGGGTTTCCTGCGACGTCCTTGCCCGTAGCGAACGAGAACAGCTCTTCGATGAAGGACAGATGTAGCACTGCTTGGTTAGGTTCTAGCGCAGTATCAAGACCTAGGTGGAACCAAAGTAAGCAAGCACAGCTGGTGAAGAGCACGATAGTTGTTACGTACGAGTGATCGAGGCGTCGCGCTCGAGTGCAGGTTGAGATCTTCCAAATCAAAAGTATCTTTGTAGTAGTTCTTGTTCAGCATGCGCGCAAGATAGTGGCATACAAAGAGGCAAAACGAAAGGCTAAAGTTGTACGTCGAACGGAGCTTGGCAGCGTCGGTGAACCCGATGCCCTTTCCATTGCGTGCAAAAATTCCTGGACGTCATTTCAGAAAAAATGAGACGAGTGGCAAGCTATCTGTACCATGGTTGGCCATCACGTTCAAGGCAGGGCAACAAGATCGGCTGTCGCCTTTCTGTGGTGGCATCCTCCACGGCCTGACCTTCCATCAGGAAGCTTGACCAATGTCAAAAGCAAATCCCAAAAAAATACGCTGGTGTCAAAGAAAGTGTTGAAGATGGAGTCGAAGACTTTCATTCTGCAGTGAGGTACTCGAGGGGAGGAGGGAATGGTCCTATGAGAGATCGAATGCCATCCTGACAAAGGGGCAGGGAAATTGTTGACAAGCAACGCATCTTCCAAGTTCGATAAAACGAAGAACGAATGGCAATGAAAGCCGCCGGTACGTGTGGTCAAGAGTCAGACCGTCACGGGTTCATACAAGGCTGTCTATTGGTATGGTAGCGACATTGATAGCCTAGCAAGTAGCCATCTCCGTGGACGTCTGATCGGCGGAGAGGAAGTTAGTTAGCTGACATGGAATAACCCAATCAGGCTGACCGAAACGCGTGTAATTCGGCGTCCATCCCACTGCTTGAACTCCCTGCCGGTACGACACTCGAGTCCTAAACGACGGGGTGGTTAGTTCATCTCGTGGTTATTATAAAGACGGATACGTACACACGGTGTGCTCCGCTCCGCTAACATAATGTCACTACAAACAGAAGTCCTGCTTCCGTCGTGTATGAAGACTAGTTGTTGGTCTCGACACTTCGTGTACTTTTTGATACGGATTATATGACCGGTTACTACCGATATGTACCCGCTTGAGCGTGAAGACGGTTATGACCCAACTCACTACCAATGATGTGGCTTGAAAGACGACGCGAGCCGGAGCCGAATGTGCGAGGGGGCTGTTCGATTTCCCTGAGGTCTTAGAATACATACTGCGAATGTCAGGCATACTTTGAGGGTAAGTTATATTACTCGCGGAGACCTGCGGATGTCGGTCAACGAGCCGGATTCGGACATTCCCGGCGGGGGTTACAACTTAGGAGGAGTCTCTGAGAAGTTGCATTCCATGTCGTCTATCCTTCCAGTAGAAATCATTTGCCAAATTCTATGTTACTTGAGTCCTCGGGATGTTGTCCGATTACGCACAGTAAGTTTGGATATTTTTTATCTACCTGGCTCTCATGGCTCTCCGTTCACCAGGTTTCTAAACATTTTCGCGACATAACTTTCCTCCCTGTTATTTGGAGGACCTTATACTCAAATACGCGCCTGCCTCGACCTCCTGGTCCATTTCCATTTCAACCAATCCAATTCCTAGAGCGCACCTTGATGAAATCTGAGCTATTGGAAAAAACATGGATAACGAAGCCTATGCGAGACATTTCTGTCATCTTTCAATCCGAGCCCATGCAAGGATCTACTGCCGGACTTATCGATGGAAGATGGCTCATCGGTTGTGTGTCAAAGTTCGAATTTGTGGCCTACAACATGGATTCAGGGACAGTACCGCCATTTCGCCAGGTCTTGTTGGCATGCGATGATCCAATTTATAAATGGAGTGCATGCTCTGCTGTACCTGTTGATGAGTCAGTGGTTTGTCTCTTGTACAGTACCAGAGTCTCTCCTGAGAGTTCAGTTTCGCCTCAGTGGTATGTCGTCTGTCGTCGTTCTTATTGTGTTTATTTCTTACTCTGTATTCAGGAAGCTCCTTGTGTTTCACCAGAACCTTACTTCTGGGGAACTATTGCATTCGTTCTCCTTGAATATTCTTACGCAGAACCCTGAAAAATCCATGACCGCGTCAGGTGGACCTGGACCACTGATATCCATTCGACCTTATCAATCTCCGGGAGGTCTGATCATCGATACACGAGCTCGACGGTCCTACAAGTTTGCTCCACTCACTCCTCCAGTGGTAAGAAACCAATCATGGGTATCCCACAATGCTTATGATAGAACCATAGCTCCGTGCACCACCTGGCTGGTATTTCCCAGATTTCATCCAGGGCCCAGGCCGCGTCCCGATCATCTTTCAGACGAAAACACATGTTATCGCCTTCTGTTCGATCATGTACGATACATTCTGTCCAGGGACTCTCGTGCGAGCATGGGTGGTACCTCCTGAAACTGGCACACACACTCTACGCCTTTCTCACGAGAGGATTGTGGAAAGGTTTTACATTGTGGACATCGACCTCTTCCGAAACTCAGTTGTCGATCCGATAACTGGGGAAACAAATATTAGGTTTTTGCATCGACCACACACAGAGGGTGGCTATCAGAAATTCTCCTGCATCGACCTCAAGTTACCGAGACACGGTCCCGACGCCAGCACAGTGTTGCCCATGAAGATCAACATCTATGACATTATGAAAGTGGACCATGCTGGGGGTATGCCCTACGTCCACTCTTCGCATGATGGATATGCGAAAGGTTTCTTTGAGAGCCATGTGGGCCATCTTGCCCCTTATCCACGCAGTGGCGATCAAATAATAAAGTTTACGATCGACGGGTCCGGAGAGAGATGCACGGCTGTTGTTGGCGAGCGGTCTTCTCTTGAATGGAATGTAAGAAATTATCACGAGTTTCCTGCTGACGGCGGCGTTCGCGAGCTGGACTCTGTGAGGGGGAGGATTTTTTATTCGTCGGTGCCCAGCTGTATCTCGACTATTGTAGAGATTGAGTAGATAATTCATGGTTGCGCGTACTATTTGAGTCGTGTTTACTATTATTGATGTAGGGTTTCCAATCGTTTCCTATCACGTTCTCACTTGTGCCACCTCACAATCACGATGAAACCTGGACGTGAATGCTGCATGAGTAGCCCAGTCAAGTGAGTATTCACATTGATCTTCGTGTCTTGTTTTAGGTGTGATTGTGCAACTAGCGTAAAAGAACAAATTCGTCACTAAGTCGTGGAAACCGCATGGAACAGACACGGGCTAGATCCGATCGAACTTGGTGAGCGCGCGTAGAATCTGCCTCGCCTTGTCCTGCCATATTGGCGTGAGCTTGAGGTCGAGGTGGGAAGCGTAGGTTGCAGTGCCACCAGTAACCTTTCTTTCTTTCTGAATTCGTTCAAGTACAGGACCGCTATCCTACCACTCGAACGTGCCACCACCTCCATTTATGCCAGAACGACAGCCATACAAAGGAACCACTCGAAAGCTGGCCTTGGCCTTCGACGTGGGCACGACGTACAGTGGAGTGTCGTACAGCATCCTCGACCCGGGGGAAGTACCTAGCATCTGTGGCGTTACACGGTGAGCGCGTATGCTTTTTCAGTGGGTATTTGGTATTCATCATGTCAACAGCTTTCCTGCTACAGATCACGTCGGCGGGAACTCCAAAATTCCCTCTATTGTGTATTACGACCAGGAAGGTGTCCCTCAAGCGTTCGGTGGCGAGGCCCTTCAGGAAAGTATCATCGAAAAGGCAGAGGATGAAGAATGGACTAAAGTCGAATGGTGAAACCGAATTTCTCGACTCCATTCGCGGCGCTTAACTGCGACGACTAGGTGGAAACTTCATCTCAGACCTAAAAACATGCCTACCAGCTACGTTACGGATGAAGACCTCTTGCCACTTCCACCCAACAGGACCGCCACGCAAGTGCTGGCTGACTTTATGCAGTATTTGTTCGAATGTACGAGAACGTACATCCAAGAGACACATGCAAGCGGGCTCGACATGTGGGCCTCGTTTGAGCATAACATTGATTTCGTTCTCAGTCATCCGAACGGATGGGAAGGTCCACAGCAAGCACAGATACGACGCGCGGCGGTCCTTGCGGGACTGGTCCCGGATTCTGCCGAAGGGCAGGCGAGGATTCAGCTCGTGACCGAAGGTGAAGCCAGTTTGCACTATTGTCTGAGTACCGAAAAGACGGCTGGTTCGTTCAAGGTCAGATGACGAGCTTGTGCTTGGATGCGTGGGCGACTGAAATTTCTTTTCTTTTCAGGAAGATCAAGGGATCATGGTCATCGACGCGGGCGGTGGAACCATTGACGTCAGTTCATACTTCATGACCACAAACCCTGTCACGTTGCAAGAAGTTGCTCCTCCGGAATGTAAGCGAGAACTCTAGCTGCTTTTGCTTGTAACTTAGGCACTGCTCTGAAGGTCGCCTGCAAGGGGCTGTTTTTGTCACCCGACGCGCTCAACAGTTCCTTGCAAGTAAGCTCGGGAAGGCGTTTTCCCCCTTAAATAACTCTAACGAACGATCGTATTCCCGTAGAAAAGCTCACTGGTTCCAAATTCGGGACTGAGGAAGATGTGGCTCAAATGACAGGCGAGTTCGACAAGACGACCAAGCTCCGTTTCAGCAATCCTGCTGAGCCCTCCTACATTCGCTTTGGAACGGTCAAAGACCGCGACATCGCGTTCAACATCAAGTCGGGACAGCTCAAACTTCCAGGGTGAGTGGTAACGATCCACTATACCGTATTCTTTGGATTTCCGACCGGCGCTTGTGCCCCACAGATCCGACGTCGCCACCCTTTTCGAGCCCTCTATTGCTGCCATCGTTGCTATGTTGGAAAACCAACGAAAGCTGGCGACTAAACCGATCCACGTATGTATCACTTTTCTAAATCTAGACTGAGCCTCACTGACGATGGCTACTCTTCTAGTCTGTCTTCCTCGTCGGGGGTTTCGCTGCGAGCGATTGGCTCTTTTCGTGCCTGCAAGAACATATCAAACCATTGAACCTCAAGTTCTGTCGCCCAGACAGCCACACGTAAGCGGGTTGAGTTTGTGAACGGATCGAGCTAAACCATGTACCAGCAATAAAGCGGTAGCAGACGGTGCGCTCGCCTTTTATCTTGACCACAAGGTCTCTGCGCGGGTTTCCAAATACACGTATGGCACCCGATGTGCCATCGAGTTCAACAAGAAAGACGATCAGCACAAAGTTCGGGCGGCATCTGCGGTCCCACGTCCGTCTGGGCGCATGGTTCTTCCAAACGCGTTCAGCGCGATATTGCACAAGGTCAATGTCCAGTTTGTGGCGATTCACTTGGAAGCTGACAGATGTTCTGACAGGGAACGACGGTGTCGGAGACCAAAGAGTTTCGCAAGGATTTCATTACAGAGTGCGCGGAGAGGACCTCATGCGACACAATCGCCACCGAAATTGTCTGCTATCGAGGCAATTCGGACAATCCTCGTTGGACGGACTCCGAACCAGGTCAGTCTTTTGGTGATCGTGCCCGAGCGTTTGTATCGCTGACAATGTACAAAAGGAATGTTCTCCAACCTGTGCACCGTTCATGCAGATACGTCTCAAGTATCCAAGACGCTTAGTCCTCGACGTGGTTTCGCTGGACTGCAGTTCTACAGGCGACAGTTTAGCATCGTATTGATGTTCGGTATGACCGAGTTACAGGCACAAATCAGCTGGACGGAGAATGGCGAGGAAAAGAGGTAAGCTCTATCTAGCTTTTGGTCTATGAGAATATGAGAATATGAGGCGACTGTTTGACAGGGGTCCGGCGACCGTGGTGTTCGATCAGATAGTAGAGGAGATCTAAAAAGAGAGTACCCTATACTAGCTTCGTTCGTATTCGATGTGAATCGACGAGTGCTCTGCTACTGGTTTTTCTTGTTCATCGTGCTGGGCGGAATCCATGCTTCCCCATAAATTTTCATAAAATGGTTTTGTCAACCCTGCTGTTTCGCGTGCCTCGACGTTGAAAGGACCCTTGATCTCGCCTCTCCATCCTTGCCTAACTTCCTCTCTGAACGTCGTGATCGGGTCGACGCCCTGCTGATCGCACAACCACGTGAACCAGCGATGACCAGACGTGACATGCGTCACCTCGTCCGCATGCACAATTTCCAGCACTCGGACGGTCTCCGTATCCCCAGCGCGTCGAAACCGTTCGATGGTGCCCGGATTCACGTCGAGCCCTCGCGCTTCGTGCACGAGATGGATGATGGCGAGCCGCGCACGAAGCGAATGCGAGGTGACTGTGGCCGACTCCCAGAGGCCCGCATGCACGGGGAGCGTGCCATAGGGCGTCGACGGGGACACAGCAACCAGTCTCGAGACGAGGAGGGAAAAATGTTTAGATTCGTCGAGGGCCATGCGTGCGAAATCGGCAAAGAAGGCTTTGGGGATGTGGGGATGAGAGGGACCGAATCGGACCATGATGTCCCACCTAGAGAGGTCGAGGTTCGGATGAGAGGGGGGGGATGGACGTGATGATGATGGGGATGCTTACGCCAAGTCGATCCTGCAGGAACGAGGGTCAGCTTTGGCATAGATCGATGGTGGGATTTCACTCACGCCCATTGTTCGATGTTGGCTAACGCGTGCAACATGACCGCTGCGTTCTTTCGCTTTCCGAGCTTTCTCGGATCCACGGTGTTGCGCGTGTAGTTGTCGTCGCGGGGTGGTATGGCGGGTGGTGTGGGGACGGTCTTGGATGTGTGGCCGATCGACGTGAGCTGGCCCGTGCGGAAAAGGTGTACGGCGTGCTTGGTGCGTTCGACCTGAGCACGTTGGAGGAGCGTGAGCAGTGAGCAGATTCGTTCTAGTGAAGACATGGATGTCTTACTTTTAATCTTGGATTGGAGGTGTTCAGGATGATGACTGCCCATTCCATGAGTGTTGATGGGGTATTTTCGGTGGGGACAAGAGGCTCGTCTTCAGGCTCGGAAAGAGAAGGTGGTGTACTCGTCGAGGTCGAGACAGAGGCATTCCGGGGAGGAGGGTCTGCAAAGTCTAGAAAGAGCAAATATGTCGGTCAGGCGGAAGCAGAAACGGAAACGATGGCGACAAGAACCTTCCGAAACAGGACGTAGTTCGACTACACGCCACTGCGTGCCGTTCGAAGGCTCTTCGACCCAGACGGTATCCACGCCGTCATGGGATGTGACGACGCGAACTTGATAGGTGCATGCGCGAAGTCCGGTTTCGCTCTCGCCCGTCCGGAGGTCAAAGTCGTATCTGATCAAACGTGAGCGGAAACGTCTTGTTTGGGTCAAGAGACAGACCTGTGCCATGGACACACCGCAACAACGCCGCTGTCGCACTCTTCGACGTCTGCGTGGGACATGTCCGCTCCGAGATGAGGACAAGCGGATTCCATCGCATACAGTTGATCATGATGTGATGATCCGAGCGTGTCGGGATGGTCGTTTTCTTGGTCGCGTGCTGCTATCGAAGAAAGTCGGAAGAGGATGAGGGATTGATATCTGCCTTGGAGAGATCGAAGTGTGAGCAGAAACCGACTGTGGGTCAATATCTTGTTGTAAGGAGAGACTCTGGCGAGATGTCATACGGATGAGTCGAAAGGACTATGAATCAAAATGACTCACAGAAGATACCCATCCATGACGACACCGATTCAGATCTCCACGCGGGTCGTGAACTCGCCCCGCCGACTGACTTGTCCGTTGCCTTTTGAGGCTGGCAAAATGCCCAAACTTGAACTCGGCGGGTTCTGCTGGTGGTCGGTAAACATGACCCTGGTTGCTGTTCAACTTTTATGTCAACCTTCTTCGATCCTTCCCCCGAAGTTCGACCATCAACTTCGCCGTGGTCCAGGCCCACTGAGTGACTCGAGCCATGGACCGAGGCTTCCAACGTACGGCCTATTAATGTTGCTCCTTTCTGTTCCAGCTCGTTCATCCGCACCCCACCATGGTTCGATTCGTGTACGAGTATGTCACTTTATTTTTTTTTGACACCGTTTGGATCGTGTTCAACGGTGGTTCTAGGGAGCCATCTATCATCACGCAAAGTTATGGTGAGTCTTGCAGCGCTAATACTTTCTGTCCCCTCCAAGCTGACATGCTCAAGCTCGTCGTAAATATCCGCTTCCGAAGCGATGCAAAGTGGATTCTTCCATAGTTCAGCAGGCAAAAAGGTTTGAACCGGAGGAGGACCATGCTTCTGAGTATATCCAGAGGGCGAGCGTACCTCAGAAGGTGTGTGCTGTGTAATAATATTGCAGTTTTGCGTTCTGATGGTAGTTCGTAGCGGCCCAAGTATGAAGACGAGGGAAGCGACTCTGACCTGGTCAAGAAGTTGATGTTCCATGACGATCCGTGTGATAGATGCGCTTCAAAAAGGCTTCGATGCGAGGGGGGACCAGCGAGAGCGTGCAACACATGCTTCAGGTCAAAATCTGCATGCAGCAAGGCGAGGAAAATCAGAAAGTGCAACGTCCCTGGTATGCAAGTTTCCGTTGCGTCGAATACATGAACTGATTCGTCAAATAGCACAAGCGGGTCCGTCTCATATTCAATCTCCTGCAAGCGAGGATATAGAGTTCTTACGTGACGACACAAAGACTATCGCTGCGGTCCAATCGCTGACGGACAAACAGGCCAAGAACTACTGTTCGGGTGAGCTCCTCAAACTCCACTCACGCCTGTTGGCAGTCCAGAGTCAAATGAGGGCATCCGAAGCAGAATTCCGTGAATTTTATGGAATGTTGGATGGTGTTGTGGAAGTTATTGACAAGATCGACCGTTGAGTAGATCCATTACACCTGTCGACGCTGCTGTCCGTGTAATCCTGTTCGCAAAAACAAACCGAATATTATTTCATTCTTGACTAGATGTACCCGACCAGCTCGACTTTCTACAAGTGATTCACACCATGTCAGCACAATTTCCTTGTTCGGCGCCATGGTATGCGAAATTGTGAACAACGGTCCCCCATTACTACCTCGTTGCAAGTTGCTCATAAGGTTACTTAACACGCTGCTGCGTCCAAGAAGATGTCGCCAACATGTCATGCCAGTCAAGGAACTGGAGACAGCAAACCTGGTATGTTCAATTTCATTCTCCGAGTCCGTTCTGATTGGTCCTTTGGTAAGTTGGCTTGTGTCTAGACTTGCGGGCCGCTATGGTCTAATCAAAACCGGCCAAAGAGACTCGCTATCCAAACTGTCTTGTCGGTAGATAGGTGCGATCCGTACCTGAGGTACTGCCACTAGAACTTCAGAAGGGGCGTAAATTTACACGACTCGCGTCAAAGTAAACATCATAGCAACATCGCAGCGGCTTAGTACTAAGAATATGTGTGCGAGGAGAATATCGCATGTCCCAAAAATATCGGTCGCATAATTACGGACAAAATGGCGGAGACCCGTCCAACCCCGCTTTGGATCCTCTTCACCTCCATCCTCGAACATGACAGCTAAGATCTTGGTCGGTTCCTACACCGATGCCATCTACACCCTTGAGTTCGACCCCGCTTCACGCACGCTCAAGTGCCTCTCCCAAGTCCACGTCGGCCGCAACCCCTCCTGGATCGAAGCCCATCCATCCCAGCGATCGCTCGTATTCGCAGGCTTAGAGCTGCCGGAAGGCCAGATCGTTGTGATCAGATACGACGAGAACGGCAAGGGCCACAAGATCGACGAGGCAACTTGCTCGAGCGGGGGAGCCGATCCGTGCACGCTGCTCGTCACGGAGGACGAATTGCTCATCGGGAACGTGAGTGGCTCACCTTGTCATATTGGCTCCGCCTCATCGATGTGACGTAGTATACGGGCGGCACGTTAGCCACCATTCCCATCTCCACGAGCCCGCCATACACTCGCCCCGCTGAACTATGGACGCTGGCGATGCCGTTCGACACTTTCGTACCAGGCCGAGATCTATCTCGACAGGAGGTTGCGCATCCGCACCAGGCCGTGTTCAACCCGCTGACCAGCCGACTCGAACTCCTCGTCCCCGATCTCGGGTCGGACAAAGTGTGGCAACTCACCAAGCAGACGGGTCACTGGACCATTCGCGACTCTATCAACGTCAAGACAGGCGGCGGACCTCGACACATCGTGGGATACGGTACGTCTATAATCATCCTCTAAAGCTGAAGCCTTCATCTCGAGGTTTTCAGGAAATACACTATACATTCTCCTCGAGCTCACGTCCGAGCTCGCAGCCTACAGCTTCCACCCTGACCGAGCGACGTTTACACATTCGACGACGACGTCCACGGTGTCATCGTCTCCAGCACGGAGTGAGATGAAGGCTGCAGAGATATTGATACCGAAACCGAATCGGACCTTCCCAGTGCCGTACATCTACGTCTCGAACCGTGAAGATCTCCACCCGGAGGGCGATACAATCGCTATTTTCTCCCTCGAAAAGGGAGAGGATCGTCCAGAGCTAGTGGCAGAGGTGCGCACAGGGCTACGACACCTCCGTGGGATGGCATTTGGGGGAGAGGACGACCGATGGCTCATCGTCGGTGGTACTGGAAAGGGGGCGAACAGCACGCTCGGTGGAGGCATCAAGGTGTATGAACGAGTAGAAGGTGGTAGGGGACTTGTACAAATCGCTGAACTCGACACCAGTGTTGGTTGTGAGATCAAACCGACTGCATTCCTGTGGTTGTAATAGTATCATGTATCGCTTACTCATCCTATGATACCGCTCTCCCGAAGTCGCGCGAGCTCCTCTGTACCGAGTCCCAGCCCTTTTGTTACATCTAGAAAAAAGAAATATGGCTGCCATAGCTATGAGCTGAGTTTGGCAAGATGCTGAGTATGCTTTGGCTTTGGCAATGGCTTTGTAAACATATCAGCTATCATAGATGTAGTTGGGCAGTAGCATAAATTGATTACCCTTTTGTAACATGCTCTCAGAGGAGATGATGCTTCAGGTTGAAGTGTTTTGACCTGGAGTGATATCCATAATTTTTTGCAATGGTTAATGCTGATTGATTATTGCCAAAAATGACAGTTGGCTCAGATCCTTGAATTCTAAGAATAGATTCTGTAACCAGATGACTTCTTTACCCACATGTGTCACAGAAATATATCAGCTTTGGCAGTGGAAAGTGACACACCATTCTGCCTTTCTCAAGGATGTATAGATATACATCTTATCTGAGTGTACAACTTATATCAGGTCAGAGGAATCACTGGTACAACCACAAAAAGTGAAAAATGGGATAGGAAGGGAATATGACATATCATCACTTATATTCATCTGGTGATATGGTCTAGATATATATAAAAGCTCTCTGGGAACATATTTTCCATAGCATGAGCCCCTATATTTTCAAAAAGCAGTTTTTCACAACATATCCTCATTTTCCACTTATAAAGAGGCTCCAGACTGTGGTCAGAACAATTGCTGCTCATACAATCTATTGTTTACATACATACATCTTGTAGAGTAATAGAGGAATGGGATAAAATAAAGAAAAAACATATCATAAGAGAGTTTCCAAATAGAATGTGACATAAAAGTGGTGATGTCACTGCTTCTGTCATGATTATGTAAGCATCTTTGACATGTCCTGGGCTTAGAATTTATTTGTGCCTGGCACAAAGTTTTATTCCAAAAAAGAAAACTCATTATTTCTTTTTTGTATAACCAAAAAAGTTTTAGCCCATGTTTTTCTGATTCTAATGGTGCAACAGTCTGATCAATCTGATCTAATCTCAACAAGATATGATCAAAATATTTACTAAATCCTAATAATATAAAACTTCTGATTGGTCAATATTGGCCAATAGGATTTGAGCAAACTCACTGTAATGATCTAAAAGTGTCTATATTTTACTATTCTTCTAATTTTAAACACTTTTAAACCAAAATAGATCACAAAGTGAGTTAGAAAAACTGTGAGTTTGCTGATGTGCTGAGCCTTGTAGATATAGTCAAACATATCAACAGCCATGTTCAAGTCAGATGGCTGATTGGAAGGGAGGAGGGAAGCAAAGAGAGACTGGATAACTGTGACACCACTGAGGAAAATAAACACAAAGAAAGGAAGAATAGAAGGCTGGTAATGATGAGCATAGTATTACAAGGTAAATGATATGATATGTACCAGGCTTGCCAACTACCATATAAAGGGCAACATAGACTCATTGTCCAGAAATATACAAAATGGTACAATCTTCAGATGAGGATGACATTGCACAGCCATGAGAGGAAGATAATGGTGTGGACTGCACAAACAGCAGCAAGGTAGATTGTGATGTGTACAGTGTATTGGACAGAGTCTTGAGGTAGGAGAATGGTGATGAACACTGTCTTGACCAAATGGAAGATGAGAGTGGTAGGAACAAATTGCAGGCCATAGCAGAGTTTTGTTGCATCAAAAGACTATAACTATGGTCACTATTGTATTACAAGTTTTACTATAACTATTGATCACAATGATTTCTATGCACTATGCATGACACACTTACTAAAATCAATACTAAAATGCTAAAATCAAAATCAAACCTAGGGGCCCATTCCAATATATGTTTTCTGCTTTGTTTTTCTGCACATTACATAATTGCTTGAAGTGTACATTTCCCACACATCAACTACACCCAAAACATACCCTTTTGTGGAAACACCAATATAGCACACATAATTCCACTCTCCTGACCTCTAGAGTGTCTCTAGTAATAGCATTATATAATTTTAATTTGTATTTAGACTGCTCTGATTGTCCAAATATGATATGTATAGGTAGTTATCTGAAAATAATGCAATCAAGAAAACTAAATAGCAAGTACTGTACCCACGCATTCGATTCGTCTGTCACGCGTCACACGGGGCTCAAATCGACGAAATTTTCGACCTTGTCACGCGTCATAGGCCTAAAGCGACGAAAAGCTCCAGCGGATGTAATTAATTAATTAATTAATTAAGATAATCCCTAACAAGGAATAATGACAACCTTTACGGGCGAAGAAGTTTTGTGGAGGGTCTGATCTCACTCTCCGCTAGCCAATAAAGTCCATTCGAGACCGTTTTTACACGTAGGTATGTACTTGTAAATTGTAATTGCATTGTTGAAGGGCCTATCATTGACTTCAGTTGTCGTGATTCTCCCAGAAACTGTGGGAATAAAGCGTGTTCGCCTTGCGTTTACGTTTCCCACGCCCCAGTTCGTCCTCCACCTGTTTCGCGATCTCCTCGCCTCCACAGAAATCTAATGATTCGACCTCTCCAGTGGCCACCACCGGGACAGCAAGATGGTCCACAGATCTGATGGAAGCTCCAATGTCCTGTTCGATCTTGGCAGCAACTTCGCAACTCAGCACAGCGCTGTCATCATCCATCGCAGTTTCAACACCAGAACTGGTCCGCTGGTCTTCAAGAGTAGCTGCTTCCAGGTCAGCCAATGCGTACCGCCGTCCTTCATCTAATTCCTTCCAAAATCCAGGATCTGTGTTTTTTAACTGACGCAATGTCTCTCGGGTGGCATAGGATGTCAAACTTTCGTACGACAAATTAAGGTCGTGCACGGCCGCCAGCTCAAATGCCTATGGTAGCATTGGTGAGTGGACTTTACTGTTTCTTTGTAACTCTTCCTTACCTTCTTGACGACTCCTGGCTTGTTAACAGCTGTGTACGCATCCCGGAGCCATTTTACGCTCGAATCACGCAGCCGTCCAAGCCGCTTGTCGAAGATGAGTTCTTGCGCTCCGCTCTCAATCTGGGTCATCATCGTCTTGACGATATCTTCATGGTAAGATCGTTTCAGTGCATGCTTGAAAATGCGTTGAATCCCAACATCACAGGGCTGCAAGATACCCGTGCAACCTCCTGGCACGAATTGTAGGACAATCGAAGGGTGATGTTTTTTCATCCACGACAGGAACTTTTCCGAGCGATGTACTGACCATACGTCTATCTGCCATATTGATTTCTGGGACGGAGGAAGACCTATTTTTTTTTTCTCCCCTTCGAAGTACGGCGCAATGATATTATCAACAAGAGATTGCATAGTCTCTTGTGTCGACCAGTAAGTGTCTGTTTTTGAGTACTCAAAGCGGAATCCGTGGCTGACGCATTCATCATAGCATGCCGCTGTAGACCGAGGACAAGACTTTGCTGTTGCTCCCTGGTAAACCAGCTGTAGCGGCAAAAGCTTCCCTGAGCATGCGACTGAGACCACAGCAGTGAATGCTCGTTTCTCGTCCTCCCCAATGGTTGTCACCTGTTTGGCGCCTCGTTTTGTCCAGGTAAGATTTGTGCCTTGTGCATACACCACCTGCGTTTGATCAGTGTTGACATACAACACAACAGGGATGTCTTCCTCTTTGATCACGTATGCCATTCGAAGGATTGCTTTTTTACAAATGTCTTCCCAGTCGTTGGGCAACTTTTGGGCTGCTCGAGTGGCCTTTCGTTCAGACCAACCCAATGTGTTGTGAAGCCATTCTCGTATGAAAGTCTCTGAGCACCGGAATGATGAGCCATCTGATGCCTTTACGTTGAAGATCTCGGGTGCCATGTCCAATGCCATTGCGATGACAATTCCCCTTATTGTCACTAAGGTGAGCGGCACGGATCCGTCTCGTAAGGTGTTTAACCGATCGATAATTGCCTTTTCAACAGTTGGAAAATGTGCCTGGTAAAGGGGTGAGTAGAAGCTACTAAACAAGTGAGTGGATTACGCACGAAGATGCCTCGTTTGCCTCCCTTATTCCCCAAGCCAGGATCATTGCCATAGCTAGCCATCTGCAATGCGCGTGTAGACCATCGGGGCTTATCCCCACTGCGATCGATCCAACCATCCACAGTTGAACGTGATAGCCCTGCAAATGTGATTGGATCCTGCCGCTTCAACAAGGATACGATCTGTGTGCTACTCATTCGCCACCCAACAGAGGGGTGGTGAGCTGCGTTGACGATTTGGTTCCACAGGAATGGACTGTGCCAGTTGTGGTAAGTTGCAGCACGGTGTTCGTTCCTTTTCTTGTGAATCTGAGGAATTTTCTTGTTATGCAGGTGTCGCTTCTCTTTGAACATCCGATAGGGACGTGACAATTCAGCGATTGATGATTTAGATGTACCACTGATATCTTCTAGCGAAACAATGGTTGGGGGTCGTCGGCTGTGCTTGGTCCCCCCAGGAGACCTTATCCTGCGGGTGATTTCGGCCATGTAAACATTCTGACGGTGCTTCTGCTGTCTTAATTTGTTTTTTTCACGTGTCCGCTGCCTGTTTCGTGCTGCCTCCCTCTGACGCATGGATTCATAGTGCTCAAGACCTTTATCCCTTGTGGCACCATCCTTTTTGTCGTGTACCTGAGAGTCGAAAAGTGAGCCTTTCGTAAACCACCTCATCAGGCCCTTTGATTGACCCTCAACCTGGTTCGCAAGTGCAACACTGATAGCTGATTTGACGTGGACCTTCATGGGTGGTGGTGCTTGCCTGGGGGTGGATGGTGTTTCTGAGGATGGTTGCTTCCCTAGAGTGTACGATGAAGCTGTTAAGTCAATGTTTGAACTGATGCTCCGTTGTGTAGGTGAAGGGCTTTGTGTGGAGGATGGCAACAAGGTTGCCGTTGCAAGTCTGGCTTTGATATCTGTGTTCGGGAGTGTCAAGGCTGTTGCCACCTACATATGAAGGTAAGCAATTTGTGCCATTGGACATAACGAGACGACGGACATGGTTGAAGTGATGGTTTCCGATTTTTATGAAAATTTTCAGCCTCTCATCAGCAACCTGTTCAGCCTCCATCAATGGGTACTTGTCGGGCATGTAGAAATGTGCAAGTGCATTGAAAGCGAGAAGACCACAGGAAAATGAATCACGTTGAAGAGGAATGGTGAGTTTGCTGGTCACAAATTGGGCTCCGGTGTGGTATTGACTCCACCACTGAACGACATCAATAAGCCCTGTGTCTGGTTGGCCCCCGAGTGAGTCGCCATACAAGATAGACTGTTTGGAGAAGTCGATGACTGTAGCAACCCAGTGGTTTTGACGGACATTGGATATGAAGCCAATACTGGTTCGACGACCTGACTGAAGTGCCTGACCAAGGCTCCGTGCACGTGTAAATGAGGTCGAGTCCTTGTACTGCAATTCACCAGCCTCGAAGGCTGATTTCAAGTAGCTGTAGAAGTACGGGCCTTCAATTTCAACTTGGATAGCACCCTTTTGCCGGTGAACAGCACATTGTAGCAAGTTGATCATCTGTGATTCGTGTACATCTGATAACCATTCCTGTGTCAAGTAGGCTGTGAGGTGAGTAATTGCTTCATGGGTGTCAAATCCAAGTATGGACCCCGACCATGGCAGCATCCCAAGCATTGTGTATGCCTGGTCAACAAGGTCATGAGTGACCTGGCTAGTTCTCTTCTTGAATTGACCCTGGCTTCTAAGGTTTCTCTCTGCATTGACCCATGGTTGGTATACTGTTCTCTGCAGCTGTGAGACCTGAAACCAGTATATGATTATCCAAAGGGGAAGACGGTATGTGGCCATATTGCTGACAATATGAGCACACTGGACTGATAACACAGAGTTTGTAGGCACTGTGGGCTGTTCCAGTATAGCAGCATGGGCAAGAAGAGTATCAATGATGTCATGGGGAGGAATTGGTATGGTTTTAATTATTTCACAATCTTCAACATTTGGTTGATCAGTGCTAAAGTAGGCAGATGGGAGCACTGGAGAGTTGGATGGGTTGACTGAGGGGGGAAAGGGAAATTCTAGGAGTTGGAGGATTGATAGATTTGAATTGGGTAGCAGAGCTGTTACTGCAGTACTGGGTATAGTGGGGAGTATTGATGGAAGGCTAGGTGGCATTTTGAATGGGACAAACTGGGTTCTGGGCTGCTATGCTGGATGGTGTCAAAGTTTTCGAAGCTGTGCTCATTTGGAATCTGGATACATTTGGTAGGTACATTGTCTCCATGTCGACTGACGAAATGACGAAAATGCCAGTGGTCATAACGTGTCACATAGCCTGACGACGAATGAAATTTTTGGGAAACCTTGTCACGCGTCACACAGCCCGACGAATCGAGTGTGAGGGTACAGTAGTATATGTGTTTACAACTTTCTGAAACAACTTGGATAGTAGTGGGCTCTCACTATAAAAGTAGATGCTGATTATCCTTCTACTCCTAAATTATGAAAATGTGTGCCTTCCACTTGTAGGGGGGCTAGTTCCTATAGGACAAGAACCAGAAAGGTGATGGCACATTGGCAAGTTCTAAGGGGACAGGAAGTTTAGCCTAAATGGGAAGATAAAGAGTAGAGGGTGATAAAGAATAAGATAAGTGTTTGTGTTGTTGATTGGTGAGCATTGTCATCATGCAGGACTTAGAGAGACTTTGAGGAGACTTGATTCAAAGGAGAATTCAATTTCTGATCTTGAAGTGCCAGAGAATACACAGGCTTTAAATACTGTCAGAAAGTGTAGCCTAGCTACTTAGAGACACAAAGGGAGGAGAAAAGATGACATAGGTGGTGGGTGATTGTTACTATGTGAAGGTCTATGGTAAAGGACAATGATGAAACATAAAGTAAGAAAAAGTGAAATGAAAAGAGAATGAGAAGTGTGTGTGTGACAGGAGAGAAGGTAGTTAAGATCATTCAACAACAAACCAGACCAGGACATAGTGACAATGTGTACCTTACATACTTGTATTCACATGTATATAATTAATACACAGATAACTAACATACTGTATGTGTGTACATTATGTTCACAGCTGGTAAAGCAGGCCCTGGCTGTCCTTGGCATGTAGAATAAAAATATATTGATTACCCCTGTATGCTGCCAAGCAGATGAACCTCTTTGTTAAAAATAGTAAAGACTATCTAGGGTCTTACTGTCATGACCATGATGACTCCACTGCTGAATAAGCCTTCTCTGCTTCTATTCCAACCAACTCTGATTCTTTTCATACTTAGATATTTTCTTTTGATATCTTTTATCCAACTCTGACTCCAATGTATATCATTAATTCTTAGATTAGTCTATATAAAATGTAACTAAATCCCAAAAATTCCACAAAAATTGTGGGAACTAAGTCTATTCATGTACTACACAGGGCAAGACAACTGGACTTTGAAACACTATGAATACATGGTGGATGACGGCTGATTCACTTGGAAGTTCATCATTGTTATTTCTCATGTGAAAACATGGAAATAAATCTATTCTTCTAAGATCATAACAACAATAGAATCCAGCCACTAGATTACAATGTTTACTCATCCTAAGCCATCTGATTGGTAGGTGATATAATAATGCCAAGGTCAATGTGGTTGCTAATTATTTACAACATTAGAGATATTCCAATGGCTTGTCTGTATTGTTTTGCATGGAGATCTGTTACAAAACAAATAAACATGCATATGAACAAGGATCCTAATAATACTATGTTCATTATCTTGTTACCTTCACTCACTTTATACCATCTGATGAGCCTGTGGTAACAAGAAAAGTCAGAGTAAGTCATTGCCAATTCCTTGCAATTCTGTAAAAGTTCTATAAGATCATCTTTGCAGAATTTCGGCACCCTAACTATAGGTGTACGGGGCCCCAAAAAATTAATTGAAAATTAAATAATTAACTCGGGATGATAGAGTGGACAGCTAAAAATTAATTGCGGACCGGCCGGTCCGCTAGGTTAAGTTTTTAAACTCCGCTAGGTCCTAACCGCCCCACACCTATAATTTGCCCGCCCGAATTTCATTACTTTGTTCTCACATCAGGTGATCTGACAGAAATGTGGCATGTAATTTATTTGATCATGACACTGATCAGTGCTTCAATTGATGATAATTATTATTAAACTTGTTGTAAATAGAGAGCTTATAATCACCTCATATGACATTATCTAAACTTTTCAGATTCAGTGATGTGGGTTATTGATCCAACCAGTGGGTTTCTCTTTTTTTCTGTTCTTTTTCTTTATAGCGCTGCCCCAGCCCCCACCCCCACCCCCACCTTGCCCTCACCCTCACCTTTATGCATTTAAATGAAATTTTGTACTTGGACCCGACCCACATGGGTTACCCAAACCTCTGCTCTAGCCTATAGTCCCAAGTAAGTGTTACTCAACTTTTTTTCAACCTTCTGAGAACTTGCAAGGGTTATATTAGGCTCTCACCACCGCATGACCACCCTCGAGCATGATAGCCAGTAGCACCCACAAGATCCTGGTGGGTTCCTTCACCGATGCCATCTATACCCTCGAGTTCGACCCGGCCTCACGCACGCTCAAGTATCTCTCCCAAGTCCACGTTGGCCGCAACCCCTCCTGGATCGAAGCCCACCCATCCCAGCGATTACTCGTGTTCGCAGGCATCAGAGAACCGCAGGAAGGCCTCATCGCCGTGGTCACATACGACGAGAACGGCAAGGGCCGCAAGATCAACGAGGCAACTTGCTCGAGCGGGGGGGCCGATCCATGCACGCTGCTCGTCACAGAGGACGAACTGATCGTCGGGAACGTGAGTGGCCCGCCTTTTCATTCATATTCGTTCCGTCTCATCGATGTGACGTAGTATACGGGCGGCACGTTAGCCACCATTCCCATCTCCACGAGCCCGCCATACACTCGCCCCGCTGAACTATGGACGCTGGCGATGCCGTTCGACACTCTCGTACCAGGCCGGGATCTATCTCGACAGGAGGTTGCGCATCCGCACCAGGCCGTGTTCAACCCGCTGACTAGCCAACGAACTCCTTGTCCCCGATCTCGGGTCGGACAAAGTGTGGCAACTCACCAAGCAAGGGGGTCATTGGGCCATTCGTGACTCTATCAACGTCAAAACAGGCGGCGGACCTCGACACATCGTGGGATACGGTACGTCTGTATCATCCTCCGAGTCTAAAGCTGAAGCCTTCATTACGATCCGTCTGCAGGAAATACGCTGTACATTCTCCTCGAGCTCACATCCGAGCTTGCAGCCTACAGCTTCGACTCTGACCGAGCGACGTTTACACATTCGACGACGACGACCACGGTGACATCGTCTCCAGCGCCGTCTCAGATGAAGGCTGCAGAGATATTGATACCGAAACCGAATCGGACCTTCCCGGTGCCGTACATCTACGTCTCGAACCGTGAAGATCTCCACCCGGAGGGCGATACAATCGCTATTTTCTCCCTCGAAAAGGGAGAGGATCGTCCAGAACTAGTGGCAGAGGTGCGCACGGGGCTACGGCACCTTCGTGGGATGGCATTTGGGGGAGAGGACGACCGCTGGCTCATTGTCGGTGGTACTGGAAAGGGGGCGAAGAGCACGCTCGGTGGAGGTATCAAGGTATATGGACGAGTAGAAGGAGGCAGGGGACTTGTACAAATTGCTGAACTCGACGCCGATGTTGGTAGTAAGATCAAACCGACAGCGTTCTTGTGGTTGTAATTATCACGTATCGCCTACTCATCCTATGATACCGCTCTCCCGAAGTCGCGCGAGCTCCTCTGTACCGAGTCCCAGTTCTTTCGTCAAAACATTGTCCGTATGTTCCCCAAGGTCAGGTCCAGCCCACCTCGTCCTCGCCCCAGATCCTTGCAACACCGGAAAGACACCGGGCATTTTGACATTCCACCCCTCACCATCTGCCTCACCACCCACCCACACATCCTCCACCGCTCCACGCGCCTTGACGTGTTCGTTTTCCACGATCTCCTTGACCCCGACGACGCGTCCGACAGGCACGCCAGCCTTGTCCAACACCGCCAAGACCTCTTCTGCAGGTCGCACCTTGGTCCAGTCCGAGATGGCATCCTCGATCTCCACTTGACGCGCGACACGATGTTGATTGTGTGCATAGTCGGGACCGATGAGGTCTTCACGGCCGATGGCGCGCATCAAGCGTGCATATAGCGTGTCCCCGTTGGCCCCGATGATGATGTAGGTCGGCGCACCGGGCGCGGCCGGCGACGGTAGACAAGGATACGCGTTCGTCGGTACGATCCCAGTCACAGAGGATCCGGACGGACCTCGAACCTGTAGTTGCCGATCGTAAGATATCCGTGTACCATACGTACGGACGACTGCCTACCTTGCCTTTGCGGTCGTACTCGGGTATGATGCCTTCCATCAGATTGAGCATGCTGTCGAGTGAGGGAGATCAACTGATATTCATATTCCACGCAAGAATGGAAACTTGCCTCTCCATGATACTGACATCGACGGTTTGACCTGTCGTCTCTGATCCTCGAGAAGCCTTCTGTTGTCTAGAGAGCAGCGCCAGGACCTGTATGCACCATTTATTCAACATTCGAACGAATTCGGACTCGGCAGCGAACGCTCACCGTACCAAACGCAGCATGCAGTCCGGCAACAGAGTCTCCGAGACTGATGTTCGGCCTCACAGGCGGCCCAGACAACGCGCTCGTGTCGGGATTGACGAAACCATTGATGTATCGGAATCCTGACTCTGCCTCGCACACGGACGCGTATCCAGGTCTAGACGACCAAGGGCCCGTCTGTCCGTACCCACTCACGCGCGTAAAGATGAGCGAAGGGTTAAGCGGGTGCAATACACCAGGACCCAAGCCCCATTTTTCCAGTGCTGCGAAAAATGAAGGTTCAGTGAACGACCGGACAAACATCGTACGATCTTACTCCCAGGTTTGAAGTTTTCGATGACGACGTCGCTCTTGACCGCGAGACGTTTGACGAGCCTTGCGATGACATGGGTAAGACCATAGGATGATAAATAAAGGAGAATCACTCACGCTCTGCCCTCGTCCTGCCGCAAATCGATCGCCACGCTCTTCTTGTTCCGTCCCAAGCTCCGAAACCACGGACTGACCCCGTCAACGTCGAGCTCTCTCCACACGCGTAACGGGTCTCCTGCAGAAGGGGGCTCGATTTTGATGATCTCCGCGCCGAAATGGCTATCGAAACGTGAATGGACAGGTTCCACCAGTAACAGCGTACACTTACCCGAGAAGTTGACCACAGAACGGGCCTGCGACCAGCTGACCAAGTTCCAACACACGGACGCCGGAGAGCGGGAGGTTGGAATCGTCTGAGCTTTGGGTACTAGTAGCCTGTGTCGAGGCGAACGATTTTCCAGCGAGTCTGAGGGTGAGTCTGTGATGTACGGTATGGATTGGACATTGGACGTGGGCGAATGTTGTAAGTTGCTACTCACGCTGGCCTCGCAGTCGAAACCGCCACTTTCCACAAGACCGACGACATTGTTACAAGAGCGGAAGTAGTTCGGCCGATCTGACATTGAACTGACGCCCATCTCGAGGCTTACCTGTTGACACTGGCTTGTTATTCTTGCAGACTTGACCTTTTGTTCGACTCCCTGAAAGCCCTCATGTCGTTGCCGGGATGTCTCCTTATTCGGTAGAGAGCTTCAAAAACTGCACTACACGTCCACGCTTGACGAGAACGTCACTGACTAGTGACGAAAGGCTCAGCTCTCAAAGAACGACTGTGTCTTCCGCACTGACCCACGAGTCGGCATTATTGTTATCTCATTGCTAATTCCATGCAAACTCGCGACCATCTATCCCAAACATGCCTAGTCTCAGGCTCAACGACGATATCACCACGCCCCAATGTACCAAATTCTCCGATCATTGATCCTCCATATCCTTAACGTGCAGGGCGGCCAGAATCGCTTCGAGCTGACTATTCCCCCCGAGCTTGGCGATTTCCTGGCGGACCTTGACGAAGAAAGAACGTAATGGTAATTTCGTCATGATTCAATGATTGGATATACATACCTCTTGTTCGAGTGCTCTCATTATCTTCAGTGTGTAGCTGAACGAGCCTGTCTGGGTACGTAGGTGAGAGATGGTATGGTGCTTCAACGTTGGGGTTGTGGGTCGTTTTTGAAGTACATCTAAGCATCAGAGTTAGCTCTGTCGTCGAAGGACGGATCGGAAACATACGTACTCAGTATAACGCGGTTGTTCTGGTCAGCTCGTACCCCATGAACGATGGGGAAAGAGAACTTGCCCTCGGTAAGGTCTTCCGCAAACCCTTTGTTCTGCGAGTACTGCATTCAAGCATCAGCGATGACGTATAACGATTGGATAGTAGAGTAAACCTCGGTACTCTGCAGATTCATATAATCATCTCTGATTTGAAAGTAGACGCCAAACAAATTGACAAGGGGGACATAGTCTCTGATGAGAATAGAACGCTCAGTAAAGTTTCGGAAAAGGAAGATTTGCTCTTACACAGTCACGTTCTTTGTCGCACACGCCATCATCAACTTGACGGCGATTCTGAATAAACCACCTGTCTCTGACCAACACACGTCAGTGAGATCGACGCCTCCGAATGGAGATGCTCAACTATTGTTCACCATCGCGATGTACTCCTCTTCCGTGGGACATTGCAACGTGTCCCGCCAGAATATCTCGAGACCTTGTCCGCGATGAAGCGACAACAACTCCTCCGTCACCACCAGATTCAGATCCTTGTTCGCCACCACTCTGCGCAAGTCGTCTTCCGAGTTATACTGGCCTCTCAGCGCCGCGAGCTCCTTGTACGCCAAGAAATACACGTAGTTGGCCGTGTTGATCGTCTGTGGTACGCCGTAGATGCGATGGACGACGGGCTGGCCCCTCCGGAGCTGTGCACCGTCCTCAATGTCGTCTACCATGAGGCTGGCGCTATGTAACATCCGTACGACACGCGAGACGACGGCGAGCTGCGTGCGGGGTACGTCGAGCCAGAGGTTGAAGGCTTCGATCAGCAAGGATCGGATTTCTTTGCCAGGTTTGGAAGAGATGTACGAAAAGGGCTCCAGGATGACCGACTCATAGGATGCTGGCCATTCTGGAGGGCTGCGAAGGGGTCGAAGGAGATCTGAGAGATCATGGACGGTCGACATGGATATTGCTGTACTTGCCAGCTGGCTCCGCGCCAACCCTGCTTCATATAATTCACACGCGACCATCCCGCCAATCACCACAGAGCGGAACCTTTGCACAGCATATGACATGTTCGTGGCCCATTCATATCCAGTCACCCTTATTCATATTCTGCTTCCTCCGTTCAGTCTACGCCTTCTCCAGTGATCATCGCTCTGATCGGTTGATCTTTCCCCCTTCCATTTACGATCTCAAACTCCAGGTACGTATGCCTAAAGCCATTCAATTGTCCAATCTAAACTCTAGATAAGCAGATCGGTCATGAAATCATCGCTAAATATTATCGTATGCGGGGAAACTGGAGTTGGAAAGAGTTCTGTCATCAACTTGATTGCTGGAAAGCAAATTGCAAAGACCTCTCCGGATGCCTGTGGTTGCACTTCGTCAGCACAACAGTACACGTTGCCTATCCAAATCCAATTCTGGACCCTGTATATCTGGGACACGGCCAGTCTCGAGGCACCACAAATGAGTGCCAAAAAGTACATGGAACGTGCGCTCGAGCAAGCCTGTGACCTCATCCATCAACTGTCAGAAAAAGGGGGGGTTGATCTTATGCTCTTCTGTATTCGCGCAGCCCAGTTTACTGCGACTACACGGAACACCTGGAGGTGGTTTTGTGAAGTGGTTTTCAAATCCCAAGTCCCTGTTTCCATCGTCGTCACGAACCTTGAACGGGAAGCCGACATGGAGAGATGGTGGCAGAAAAACGAGAGCAATCTATCAAAGTACGGAATCAGAGCCACCGGTCACGCCTGCATTACAGGGGTACCAACCAACAGCAAATATAATGAATCGAGACAAAACATTCTCAAGTTGCTGGAAGAACACTTCAACGGTGACGGAGGGTTCAGCGTACCGCTAGAAGGGTGGATCAGCGATTTTTTGCCCTGCTTCTCCAAGATTAGTACCGAATTTGGAGTGGATCCCAGGCCTAAGGATGTCGTGCAGGCCTTAAGGAAACGATGTGGGTTGGACCCGAAGAAAGCGAAAGAACTTGTAGAAAGGTGGACGAAAGCTCAGCATCGCTGATTTGTCTGGCTATGCCCATCGATGAACATAGATTGACATCCGAGTCGTGTGCATGATCATGTTCAGTATATAATGTATATCGTGTTAAAAAGCTATATATACATAGGCTCCTTGATCCGAGTCGAAATTGATTGATGCAAATGACACGAGGTAGTAATTCACCCTGCCAGATCTGACTCGTCAAGGTCAGTGACGATTTTCACAGAGCTATCAGGATCACACCATTTGCGCATTATCACTGCGTAGACTGGGGTGGATATGGTGCATGCAAGTCTTTCCATGCTCTAGCATCTTTATGTGGTTTGACACACGAACATCAAAAACAAAGTCAAATCATGATCAGGCATGCTCAACTCACCTTCGGTGCCCGTTCTCATCAAGTCACGTCGAATAGATCTACAACTTGCGAGTTCAATTTACTCGCAGCCACATGGCATCTTCCTTGAAGTGGTCAATGCTCATTCGATATCGGACTCCGAGGTGACGCACATGTCTATCTCGGTGTTGGGGTTTGAACAAGCTTTTAATAATCGTTCACACTTGTCACAATCGGACACGCCTTAAATTAGGTTTCTTATCTTGAGCAAGTTGATTCTCCTTCAAGTTGATCGGGATGCGAAGTTTCGTATGCCTACGGAAGGATGGATTACCTCGGCTTTGCGACTCCTTGGACCATTTACCGCAAATTACCGGTTAATGCGAAGCAAAGGATATCATGAAAGTCTTGGCGAGACCATGTAGGTTGAACGGGAACCCGATAGTTACAGAGGAACTCGCAGGCAGGATATGTCGCATATCATAAAATAGAAGTGGCCACGTTCAAGAATGCCGATCTACACAAACGTGTATTCTTCGTTTTACCTAGTACCCAGCGGGACAGCAATCTGGGGACGGACAGGAAGTCATTTGAAGCTCCAGGATTTCTTATTATGGTACCTGCCCCACTCATTTCTGATGAAGCATAGCTGACCACTAGTAAATAGTATTAATGTTACAATAATCAAGACAGATCATAACTCTCCGTTGACTACATCCTGCAATATCGGCCGCCCCTTCAGCACCCCATCTCTCACAGGTGTCCTTGCTTTCTTCGGCGGCGGCGTCCGCACTTCCTTCAGTCCATCCCCGCTCGCATCCCCATGCACAGAGTGACGACCCAGGTCGTCCCCAGTGCGCTTTCCACTTTGCTTGCCCACCATTTCAACCATCTTAGGCGGCTCCAACGTCGGATGCATCTCGTTTGCGCTCTCCGCCAACCTCAGCACCCACCGCCGCTCGTCCATCAATTCCAGAAACTCGGCCAACAACGCCGTCGTTCCGAGCGTTTTGCGAGAACCGATGATGATCAATTTAGACTGCGCCCGCGTGAACGACACGTTGACCCGTCGCCAATCCTTCAGCAGATCGCCGATCTAGACGAGGGTCATGGAGGCGAGCCAGGGCGAAGAGAAGTAGGTCGTGTCACCGGTTGCTCATACAAACGCGACGGCAACGTACCTGGCCATGATCGTTTGATCGAACCATCGAAATGATCACGCAGTCCTTGTCCCTTCCCTGGCTCTTGTCGGCTGTCCATATTTCGACCCGCTTCCTGTCTTGCAAGAGATGAGAGAGGAGCTTGATTTGTTGGCGGTACAGAGACATGATCCCGATCTGTCGTTCCTTGACGCCGCTCCGCAATAGTGCTTCAACGATCTGAAAGATGAGTTTACCCTCCACTTCATTCTGAACCAAGTCTCCCACGCGTGAATCAAATGCAGGGACGCGATCGGTATCCACAAAGACGGCTTTGCAACTGGACCAACCAATGTGAATTTCGGACACTTGGTGACACCTGGAAAGTTACTACTTACTTTTCGTCCAGGAGTCGTGCTAACCAACACTGGTCGACTTTGCACAGACATCCACCCACTTCGCGAAGGGTATCGATGAATCTCCTATCAGGAAGCACTAGACTTCGTTTCGCGACAGATTCAGAGCCACACCGAAGACGGTCTCCATAGATCAGTTTATTGGACAAGAGCATGATGTCTTCATTCATGCGATATTGATATGTCAGGTCAACAACCGCGTGGGGATGTGCCTCAGAGAGTCGTCGGAATAGCGAGGTCTCTAACCCGCCCTTCCTCGCCGCCGGATTGCGTACCTATGAAAGTCCAGCACATCAGATCCCAGTTCCGTCACGAGGTAAACGATATTTACCAATGGCGGCAGCTGGAAGTGGTCGCCAACGAGGACGAATTTGTCTGCAAAGCGTAACGGGCCAAGTGAGGTCGGTAAGGTAATCTGAGACGCTTCGTCCACGATACAATAGTCAAATGTTCGCAGAGAGAACAAAGGGCTGAAGCAAGCTCAGTGCCGGCTCTCAAGTCATAACCTAACTCGAGCTCACTGATCGATCGTTAAACACGTGGTGGCCACGACGGGCGGCGACATTATCTGATTCTCCACTTGTTCGATGGTTTTCGCAGTCCTTCTCTCCGCCTCTGCAAACATGCGAACGTCGGGGTGAATCTAGTTGGGGACCTGTTTGAAATTGAGAACTACTGAGACCATAGGTTGAAACTGACCTTATCCACGTTCCCTAACCTCAGGATGTTATAATCGTCACCCTTGAGCTTTAGCAAGATCGTGTCCACCGCAGAATGGGTATACGACGTCAGCAACACTGTCTTGCCCATTGCCACGAACGTCCGAATGAGTGCCGCAATCACAGTCGTTTTCCCAGTTCCAGGCATTCCGAGGACCAGTGCGTAATCGTTTGCACTGAGCACGCGTTTCATTGCTGCCATCTGACCCGGGTTGAGTTGACTCGTTGCAGCCACGTACTCGGGAACGCGGCGTAACGCATCCACCGTTGCCTGCTCGTCCTCGAACAAGGGTCTTCGGAGATCCACGACCAGTTCGAGTCGTTTCGTATCCCCATCGGCGTAAAATAGACGGGCGAGGTTATCGCGAATACGACCCATGCCTGACATTTCATCTCTGTCGATTCGGAACACGGGTCGAATCCGCCCCAGGAAATTGCGCAATACTTGCAATCGCGCAGCAATTTTTTCCGTGTCCAGCTCGTGGTCGACATTTACAACGGCTTCTTGTGGCGTGAGCTCCACGATAATGCCACGGGCGAGCGCGAGGAGTTCCGGATCAACAGAAACGGTGATAGCATCACCCGTACTCATGTGACCATTCAAGAGAGACTGACTCTGGGAAGCGTGGTCTTTTTCTCGGACAAACCGATACGTGTACCGGTACATCTTCTTCCCAAGACTTGGCAAATTCGGGGGAAAAAATGTTCGATCGATAACCATGCCACTGAAGCATCGACCCTTTTCTTCTCGTTCTTGCGGTGTCATCGTCCAGAGTTCTTTTCGGAATCGAATGCCATCTTGCTCTTCGAGAGCTATCAATGCTTCCCATTGTTTGAAAAAGTCCGCCTGGGAGGGGGTCAAATGCGAAGTTTTTGCGTCATAGATGCCTGCAATTGGCGACGAGTCATCAACCACGTTATCGACAGCCTGTAGGTGGAGTTAGTCGAAGACATCCGGAGAGCGACAATACTTACCTTGCGATACAGCATGCAAGCATCCAGCACAAAACACCTTTTGCATGTATGTTCATCGTCGATTGTTGGTGGCAAGAAAGGCTCTGCAGCCTTACCCTGATTCACACGACGCATCATGTATGCCGCCATCTCGTTTCTTGCATCGATGAGTCCCCTGAGTTCATTTCTACTCCGAGGGACCCTTACGACCTCTTCGCTCTGGGTATAATATAGCAGTCCGCTCGGAACTTGAACGCCATACCGCTCCTGCGCGAGAAGAGTATATAGCATTGTTTGCGCACGGTGCTCCATTCCTGCGACAGACCGTCCTGTCTTGATTTCGAACGGCATAGTGTATGTACTGAGTAGAGGATCTTGCTTTTCTATCGTGCTCTCCGAAATAATAGCTTGGACGCTCGCATCTAGCTTTCCTTTGAGACCGTAAGTGGGTGATAGTATATCTTCTTCAATATCATGTAAAGACGTGATGGCGAGAAGCGAGTTCTGATTGGCTGTCGATCGCGTATTAGTGAGAATGGCCCCGGGCTGCAATGAAACGGTCTCTGACTGCGATGCATAACGAGAGAAAAGTCATACCTTGGGTTGCTTCGCGATATACCGCTGGGAGAAGACCTTGAGACCTTTGGATCGAAGTTTGACTTCTCGTTTGGCATCTTCGATAGTAGCCCCCATTTTGACTATTTCTGGCAGATTCTTCATTACGGCATCTTCAATAAGATCTTCAACATAAAATTCATCCCATTGTTCAGTTGCAAGACAAGTCTGCATGATTTCGTGTAGCATGTTACCCCAGATGACTGCTGGTGACACATCAGACATCGAGCGTATGAAAGACGATAGAAGAGGTTTCCGTCTGCATTGCGGGGCAGATGAAAGCGAAGTCGCTGTTAGAAGTATGTCCGGATGGAGAATGAAGATATTTTCATGATACGAAATCGTGATGGAGCCCTTTCCGTCGAAACAACCGAGAACATTAATGACATCCCCTGAAAGAGTGGACTCTCTGAGACATATCGCATGACACCTGCCGGTTATCGTACCTTTTCGAACATCGGATTCTGCCCAGTCGTCTTGAAGTACAACCGTGCGTGGGTGACCGTGTGGGTGGGTCTTCACCGACAACAGCTGTTTGCAGGTCGAAAGCATTCATGGAAAGAACAGCAAAGACCCTGACCTTGGAGCCAAACTGTGTACTTTCTTCCACTGTTTCTACAATGCAGCGGACGGCGGGGACTTCCGTATAGGGCGTCCCGGGGGCAATGCTCGACTACATTTGAGTGAGAATGAATGAGAAAGAAAAAGTGAATCGAAAGAACCTTGAGTTTATCGCGCTTCCGACCTGGTGTAAGAAAGTCATTCTCCATGTCTTCCCAGTCCCAGGTCTCTGCTCCCTCGACGAGGGCAGACAGGCTCAGGTTTAGGTCTTGTTTATGGGAGACTCCTGGCGGCATAGAACAACCGGTGCGAGGTGTAACTGGAGGTTTAATAGGCGAACGATGGCGTTTATGGGGCGATCGCTGCTTCGTATTGTAAAAAAAAATGCTGCGACGTCGACGAGGAGTCGTACCTTTGTTGGACTGCCTGTCTTCTTTTTGGGTGTCATAAAATCAGCTTCCATGTCCGTCCAGTCCCAGCTCTCCGCGCCATCCAACAGCATAAGCAAGTCATTGTCGACATTGTTTTCCTTGTCAGAGGCACGCGCCGAGTGGCCCGGGTCCGCAGCCTTGTGCTTCATAGATAACGGTTTCACGTTTGCCTGCGTCCCAGACGTGTTAGTCGCATCCAGGCCATCCAGAAGCGTCTGCATGAAGACATCTTCCTCTTTTATCTGGACGGCCATTGGATGTGTCGACCAAGTGCCAGGTTACTCAAGCTTAAGAGTCAACGCGACGCGTTATTTGTCCTTATTTGTAAGTCATGAATTATAAATGTAGTAATTTTCGTATATCGCATAACACATCAGGATTTTGGATTGATTATGCATTACCAGACTGATCAGCTGTCTACATTTTTAGGGCTGAAAAATGGCATATCTATTGATCCAAAATTGGATTTCCGAAGTGATATCTGAGCACCCTGCAGACTTCAAGTATGCCAAGACATTTACACGTTACACGTCACATATGTTACACTTTCTCACGGTCCGAGAAACATTTACTGAATTTATTTATTTACCCAAATTTTAAAGCCCGCGATTTATCTTATCTTGTCCAATGTAAGTCATTCCCGATCAGAAGATGATGCAATCCCGTTATTTCTTCTAGCTCCATTTGCGTAACTCGAGACGCAATGAAACAATTACAATGATTATATTAATATCTGTCGTTGCCGCACAAGCACCTCCAACTTGCACTTGTAGTTATTCCCAATCTTCACTGGGCTAGACCGGCAAATCGAATCTTCTAAGCGAAAGTAAATTTCCGCCTCGTGTCCATTTTTCTCCTTCAAGCTCACGGCTTAAATCATATTCGCCGCTAATTTCTAAACGAGCACTGGCTTAGGCATGTAATAATCCGCCGGCGCCCTTGACTAAACCCTTCGACCGCCTCCTATTGCACGCCTAATAAACGTGCAGTCGTTCATCGGAAAACACTGCATACCACAACCACCCACGCGTGTTACTCGTGCGGACTGTCTGGGTCATTCACCAAGCTTCACTTGCAGGACGCGTTTTCGAATCGAACTTGAGGATGGCTTCGGCGAAAACATGCGACTTGTTATTGCAGGGTCTGCGCAGGTTGGAGTCACCTCGTTACCTCGACGTTCCTGCCGAGCCTTCTTTCCCGAACAAGTGCCAGGGCTACACACACCTATGGCATACATTGCTTCATCGGGCACCATTCAGGTGCGGAGTTTATGTCCACCGCGCCTTCCGTAGCGTCCTCCGCCGGCGATATCCAGTTACCAGCGCGGTTCAAATCCGGAGAAGGCCTGCCATTGGTTTTCAAATCAATTTGTTGCACCTGCAGCTTTGAAGCCTGCCGGATCCAAGTATTCACAATCAGTGCTTCCGATCACCCAATTCACATTTGCCGATGATTGGTACTCAAGAGTTCAAGTCACGTCTTAACGATTATGTCACATCGTTGGAACGTAAGTTCAATGAGAGATCGATCGATAACTATCACATGTAAACCAGGTACCTACATATGTACCTGATTGAGGATATTCTCCTCAATGATATAGTCATATTATCCAGTCTGAGCCAGCATGAAGTACGATAAGCGTTGTATCGAGCGAATGTTCCGGGTTCCATGTCCAATACACAGCCATGTATGGAACGACGAGCAGACCCCATTACATATTATACTGTTCGAGATATTGATTGGCACGCCAAGCAAAAAAAGGAATTGAAACATAAAATATGTTAGAGTTCGCAGGGAACAAGCAAGACAGAGATGTACTCACCGAAGTCGAGTCCATGCTCACGAAATTGTCGAATGCAAACTGCTCAAAATTGACGTCCAACATGAATGGCTCGTCAAACAAGTTCTGTTCTACTTCCGACGTTGGGATGGCATGTGTCGAGGGCATGGGACGTGACATTGCAGGGGCGATGCTCATGGGCATGGAACCCTGCAGCGGTTGGCCACCAAGCACTGACGTCATGGAAGTACCGTTGCTTGGAACTCCTATGGGCGACTGCTGATAGGGCACGGTCGAGCTAGCGTTCATTGGAGGATATTTGAAATGGTATGTGGCGGAGAATATGCGTACAGGGCGGTGACGCTGATTTGGCACATGATTAGGGAGACGATACACGTCTTGGACAATAGAATACAGAGTAGGATCTATGAGGAAGGTCTAAAGCTGACTCGGCACTAGATCGATAGTATGACCTACCTGCAGCTTCGCAGAGGACGTCCCAATATTTAGGAACAAGGGCAGTATTGTATAGCGTTGGCTGGTCGCCTGGCGCTTGACCAGCCGAGGAAGCGAAATATGGTCCGACATACTCGAGCATTGTGTCCTCGGTGTGAACGGGTGCTCCGTCCAGCAGAACGATGTAAGAGGACTTGCCATTGACAGGACATGGGGAGACAAAGGTTACTGTGGGATCGATGTTACGAATGTGACGTGCTGCGTCAGAAGAACGGGAGGCATAGCCAGATGCCGACGAGGCAGAAGGTGTGGAGGGGTTATAACCCATCGACGAGGAGAGTGATTGCTGTGGGAGGATGTCGATGTAAACGGGCATACGTGACTCGACAGGTTGACGAGGTTGTGGTTGGAAGCGACGCATGATTAGGGCAGTTGGGATGATTGGGAAACCTGATGAAGGGGTGGAAGAACTGTCGCAAGATATACCCAAAAGTGAGGGGCTGGAAGCTGGACCATTCCAAGAAGTGGGTTGGCGGACGGATATCCGCGCATCGCAGGAGCCGGTACTTGCCCGCGGGCGATAGCAACGCGTCAATACATCGATCACTGTGTGGTGACAAATACAAACACAAACAAAGTTTTATGAGCATAATTTCATGAGCCGTTGTCCGCACATGCGCCGCGCGAAGATGTGGCACTTACACTTGCGGCCCTCGATCGTATCTCTGAGCTGCTGCAGGCGACTACCCACTTGCTTAGCGGATCTGTATTTGCCTGTGGTGCTGTGGATGTAGTCGGATATGAAACGATTACGCATTGGGTAACGACCCAGCATTCGCGTTTCCCGCGAGTCATCAGGTTCATATTCCTGGAGAGCTGGGTGCCAAATGATAATGAAAGACGTGAGAACCCGTTATAACATATAAATTACCCTTGAGCATGGTCGCTTCGAGGAAGGGTGGCCACACTGCTTCCGATTGACCCTTTAAGGTCTTCCAGCTCCTCCGAGTTTTGAGAATGATCTGCAAGATGTCATGCAGGCCATACTGGGATGATCCTGAGGGATCGTGTTCGGTGCATGTTCGGAAAGGGACGGCCGTAGAGTCCGCGGGGAGAAACTGCGGAGAAGGACGACAATGACTGTCTACCACTATGGAACATGGCACGATGTGACTCGTCAGGTCTGCAGGGGGAAGATACATCTGATGCAGGTGCTCGACATGAGAGGAGATAACCAAGGATGATATATAGGCAGACCAAGGAAGACGACGGCAATGGTACACTACAGTTTACCGGGTCCCCCTCGACTCAGTGGGAGTATTTTCTAAAAGAGGCTCCTAGTGATATTTGACTCTGTCATTTTGTAACGCCAAAGAATCCAACTTGAACCTACGGACATAAAAAGGGCAGTGAGGGCGCTACGCCCGCGACTGGATTCAAAAGGGCTGCGATGACCTCGTTGCACCTTGACTTGCCTCATGGCATCAAACTCATCTGAACGAGCTACTGCACGGTGGATAAGCTGGAATTGACGGAATCCATGGGAGGGTGACCACTGTCACGAACGAAATGGAGGAGCAGCCTTCAGGGGGACTTGCCGTCGATCGTAGATCTGATCGAATCTGAGATGGTTTACTTTGTCTCCGGCGCTGGCCATACCCCGGACTCGGCAAATCCCACCTTACCACGCCACTCCCGTAAACAGTAGAGTCGTTTACATGTTTAATTTCATCTGCTGATCGCATGAGCTCACTTCGCCAACACGTTGCAGCTACACAGCTCTGAGACGGCACAACCGCTTCGGCTCCTTTTCTCATATACCCGAGACTGCCAAATCCGCCGGTGAGTTTTACCCTGCCAGTTTTATAATAGTAACAATCCGGAATCGTCCTGTTGGGAACGTTGCTGGCCGGCAGCATAGTATGATACTGGTCTAGCACCTTCTACGCGATCATCGATGAGCCTTCGACCTCTCGGGAGGCCATACGGAATATATTGCTGTGCTTGTCACCTTTGCACGACTTCTGTTTTCCACCAGCCTCATGGAACAGAAAAGAGAGTATGAAACCCACAATTACAAACGTGCGAAATGTGCCAGTGTCTGATGAGTTTCCAACGAGAACTTCCATGCTTCAAATTCAAAATTCAATCGTGCTCGGTATTTTCGTCTCCTCTATCAGATCTCAGATTTGACGAGACCATTCTGCTCAAGTAGCGTTTGTATCCTCACCAGCACACGAGGCGTGTTGACCATCAATCTGCATGTAGTAAAACTGTGGGATGCTTGTTACTGATAGATCGATAGCTCGTACTAGGCGATTGGGAACTTTTCCTCAACAGCATATTACCAACGCACATCGATGTTCCCGCGAACCTACAAGAGTAAGTACTGTGCTATACATGGGTGATTTAATACTAACATGGCACCATTAGTCGCGCCGTTGATCATGAATTCAAATTTGTGCGATGCCTGCACCTTGAAGCTATGCATTCACGTACGTGAGGCTTTCTGGCATGGACCATGGCATATCAATAACATAAGCACTTTAATATCACACGAATCCTCATCCCTGTGAGGTACGGTTCCCGCTGACCGGAAGGCCCAGACTATGTATCTCACTAACTCCCGACGCTAGCAAAGGTTCCCGCTGACAAAATCTCTGCAAGCATACCAACAGAGATACGAGGCGAGGTATGAAGGGTTTGGAGCCGACGGTAATACTATTACCTGCAAGTTTATGGAGTAAACTATAGCTTTAAGGCCTTTCTGGGCAACCGGGTTAGGTGTGGTTTGGTAACCAATGGTTTGGGTCCATTGATCGCCTGCAAACCACTTGCAAACCACCACGTCTTACATAAACCCCAATTGTACCGTGATACCAGCACAAGAAGATATTGCATTGCAAAGGAGATGTAGAGGGACTACGTAGCTACAAGTAACTAAATCATCGTATCATGGCGCGCAATTGCATCAATTGATGTGTTGTGGTACCGCGTCGCGTCGTTCGTCGTCGTTGTATCGCGCTACATCTGCAGGCACTGTGCCACACCTCGCACAAAGTCCCGGTCATGATCACAATCACCAGATCCACGCCTCCAAGATCCGCACCTCTCGATCCCGTGGGCCCTTTGCTGAGGACGAAGAAGCGCCAGATCCACCGGAGATGACAAGGACAGCACGATGACAGGATGAGGTTGTTGTCATCGTCACCCTTGGCTCCCCATTGAGGGGCAAGACAGTGAGCGAGTTGGAGTAAGCGAGACGATGGGAGAGACGACGACGACAACACTGTGATGACACGATGACGTTGTCATTGTCGTCGTCGTTTCGTCACGTACAGGGATGAGAAGACGAGGGTGAGGGGGTATCAGAGACAATAGGTGAGCGGGGAGTGGGCAAGATGACGTGATGTTGTTGTCGTTGTCATTGTTTTGTCGCCGTTGGTTCCGTACAGAGATGAGAGGGCGACGGCGACGGCGACGACGAGGGGGCAGGCCAGACGGTGGGCGAGTGGACAAAGTGGGGAGTGGGAGAGATGGTGACGACGACGACAGTGCAGATTTGTCACGACGATGACAGCGCAACAACATGATGTCATCGTCATCGCTGTCGCGTTCGTTGAAACGCAGGGTGGAGAGGGAATTCGGGCGTCATCAATTCTTGCAAGTCATGAACTCATGGTACGGTTGTCACGGTACTACAGCCCCACTGCTACGCAAACCTTGTTTCTGAGCGCCTGGTTTGCCAACCACTGCTCGTTTGAGTCACACCAAACTACGTTACTGAGAAGGCCCCTAGTACAACTCACTTCCTTTTTCATCGCGGCGGTCAACGACCTAGGTTCAGTGTCTTCGTTTATGTTGTGAGGCACACGTAGCACGCAAGTATGATGCGACAACTGGGGAATCCCCGCAGGCGGAGGTGATCAAAGCGGGCCCACAAATGATCGATTAGTATGATCAAATGGGTTTCTGCAGCCTTGTGAGATATTTAAGTAGAAGCCGGCCACCGGACCATCATTTAACCTGGTTACGTCCGAATTGAACGTGAAGATGAACAACAGACGTGAACACTTGCTCCACTACAGCTGCAGTAGCAAATGGTGGGCCGACCTGGAGTGGACCAGATCCCTACAAGTGAATCAATCAATACTCCTGACAGTTCGACCATCTCTTACCACTGCTTTTTTATCGCCTGGCAGCTCCACGATCCAATTCCCACTGCCACCTGGTTCGAGCAACCTCTGGGTGACAGTATTGGCCGAGCCTTCCGGTTGCTGCTCTCGGCATCAGGGGTTGTGGGATCGGAGTTTACTCAGAGCATGGTCGGAGAGTTAATTTGAGTAGGTCTGGGAATTCTTGAGCGAAGTTTCTCATTGTGCGGTGCCTGTTACTTCCATATCTGCCTCTCTGACTTTCAGAGTACTTTTGCAAGCACATTTCGTCCGTTCTTACGTATCCAGAACCTAACAGGATGCACGATCCAAGCTCAAGCCTGAACTTCATGATCTGGATTGCTATCCTTAGTATTGTTGTTACCGATATCTACGTGCCAGTATAGAACCCGTGTGGGCACCTGATGATGTGGCAGTTCCCAACCGGTTCACACACGTGTTGATACAGGTCACAAGTCATGAATAGATGGGCAGAATAGCCCATTGACGGAAGTACTGACCATACCACACCTGTCAAGTACCTTGCCCATGCGGATTTAAGTAATATCAGGGCTACCTTTTACTCCGTCCTCTGGAAACAGATCCTGAGCCGCATTCCTTGGCCTTAATGCTGTCGTCTCCATCTAGCGATTCCCAAAGGTCTGCTAGTCAGGCTGCGGGACTCCGCGGGACGACGCCGACTGTTCCTCAAGGTCTGCAAGATGGCTTGGTGTCAGTGAGGCCTCCCGGGGGCTCGTATATTGATCGGACTCCCGAGTCCACTGGTAATGATTCTTCTCGTGCATCCTACGTGGATTCCACAGCCATTTCTTCACATTTACTTCCTCAGCACTTAACGGAGAAGAGGTTCAACCATGAGGCTTCCGACCATCCCGAAGATCCGAACCTTAGATGGACCACGCCTCGCAAACGTTCGATCGTTACTCGGCCCACCTTCTGGATTGCCATGTTCGTAGCCTTTGCTGTCGTACTTGTGGTTGTCATCGTTCCTGTCTACTTTTTCGTTATCAAACCACACTCAGACAATAGTACTTCTACTGGTGGCAATCCAGGCAGTTCTGGAAATGGAAATACTGGTCTAACCACTGGCGGTAATGGCTCTGTCGTCACAACTTCCAATGGTACAACATTCACGTATATCAATAATTTCGGAGGCTTCTGTGAGTATCCATATGTCTTCTTTTATTTTCCCAGGGTACAATATAATGATTGCGTTAAAGTTTTTCTTGTCTATTACACAAATCAAAGTCCTTTGTCCGCCGCAATTCTCTCCCGTGTCTTTCCCCTTAGACTTCTGTTTCGCGAATCATTTTTAATCTGAGATTTTTATGTTGAAGTTTCTTCTAGCAAGGGTTAACTTATTGATATTTATTAGGGGTATATGATCCTATGGATCCCTTCAATAATAATGCTCGGGCAAATTCATGGACACCTCCATTAAACACGAGTTGGACTTGGGGACAAGACAAGGTGTATGGGTATGTGGCTGAACTTTGTGATGCATCCAATCGAATATCGTGATTCGCAGCGTTAATTTGGGAGGGTTATTTGTCCTTGAACCCTTCATTTCGCCTTCACTCTTTCAAAAATACCCTGCCGCAGTCGACGAGTGGACATTGAGCACCCTCATGGCTGCTGATACAGCCAGCAGTGGTTTAAATCAAATTGAAGATCACTACAACACATTCATCGTAAGCGACCTTTGTCCTTTTACTGTAATTGCCTCAAATGCGTGTCCGACAGACGGAACAAGACATCGCACAAATTGCAGGTGCTGGGTTAAATTGGGTTCGCCTGCCAATTCCATTCTGGGCCATCGAGAAATGGGATTTCGAACCTTTCCTTGAGAAAGTCTGCTGGCCGTATGTGGATTGACATATTCTCGAGATGAATCCTTTAATTTGTCTCTCTAGATATATCCTGCGTGTTTTACAGTGGGCACGAAAGTATGGTATACGAGTTAATTTAGACTTGCATACGATCCCTGGTTCACAAAACGGTAAGTCTTTAATTTCACCTGAACATGTATAGCGGAGTTGCTCACTTTTCCACGAAGGTTACAATCATTCTGGAAAACAAGGCAGCGTCAACTTTCTTAATGGCGTGATGGGGCTGGCCAATGCTGAACGCGCGCTGAATTATATCAGAATTATTGCCGAATTCATCTCCCAGCCTGAATGGCAGCCCGTCGTTCCCGTTTTCAGTATCATCAATGAGCCTCTTTTGTCTACGATTGGCAAAGATCAGCTTACCTCCTTGTGAGTGTCGAACCGTCCCATTTCAACGAGATGTTGAACATGCTCTCTTAGCTACCTTCTTGCATATGACATGATTCGAAATATTACAGGTATCGGTGAAGGTCACGGTCCGTATATCGCCATCCACGATGGCTTTCAGGGCGTGGGAAGTTGGGCAGGCTTCTTGCAAGGGTCTGATCGCATTGTCCTGGACACGCACCCTTACTTTGCTTTTGATGGCAACTCAAATACCGCCCCAATCGCCACTGGTACGGGTCTTCAAGCGGGCGGGATCTGGCCTCAGACTGCTTGTAACGCATGGGCTGATAGTATGAACGCTAGGTGCATTTGATAGGTTTATTATCACCCTGTTCCCTCATGTCTTCCTATATAGCCAGACTGCTTTCGGAGTGACCTTTGCAGGCGAATTTAGTAACGGATACAATGATTGTGGACTTTTCCTAACGGGCACGACTGGAACATCCAGCTTTGGACCCTCGTGCTCGTTGTTCCTCGACTCGTCCCAGTGGAATCAAACGATGAAAGATGGCCTCATGGAATTCACACTTGCTTCCATGGATTCCCTTCAAAACTGGTTCTTTTGGACGTGGAAGGTCAGCCGGTGTCTATTTCCAACGCAGAATAGTTGACGATCGAGTTAAGTAGATTGGCAATTCATCCACCACGAATACAGTGGAAGCGCCGCTTTGGTCCTACCAGCTCGGTCTGCAGAATGGATGGATACCTACAGATCCACGGACAGCACTTGGGACGTGTGCTGCTCTTGGTGTCTCTCAACAACCCTTTGATGGTCAATATGACTCGTGGCAAACCGGTGGCGCTGACGCTGGCATAATTCCCGCCAGTTCGATAGCCACGTACGGACGATATCCTCCCACATCCATTAATGGTTTGACGTCGAGTGCTAACCAAGCGCTCCTCCCTACTTATACGTCCACGAGTGCCATACCCACACTTCCTCCCCCTACATTTACTCCGAGTCCAACAGTCAGCATAGGCAACGGGTGGTATGACTCTGCCGATACTGGCTTAGCACCCACACAAGTTCAAGGGTGCAGTTACCCCAACGCCTGGGACGCTGTCGGTTCTTCGATGCCTACAGCACTTTGCCCACCTGCAACGGGCACTGCGGATGCGAGTACTCTTCCGATTACAATGACATCTGTTTCCGTGTCAACGGCACGCCGGGCGCGGTGATCCATTACGAGTGCCACTATGTAATTGTTGGCGGGTATGAAGTAAACAGACTCAGCTGGATAAATAAACCTATGCACGATCACCTATATGGACTGTTGTTCGATATGGACGCTTGAGCACTAGAGTTCAAAAGGGGTGTGTTTTTACCTCTGCAATTGGGTTGATCTCGACCTGTCCAGGCAAATGCGGCACTCCGCATCGAAAACTCTTGCCATGTCACATCACCGTGGTGATCGAGTATCTCATTTATCTAACATGAAACCCACGCCCGAGGAAGATAGCACAGCATCAGAGAGTTTTGCTCCTCCGGAGAAGGGAAGTCCCGTAACGCCCCTACTAGGGACAAACTTTATCTGCGGCGTCTTTCAATCATGGAGAGTTTTGATTGGTCGATGAGTAGCTATACTTGACGAAAAAGGAAACTTGACTAGCTAAGTGACCGAGCCATATTTTTTCTGTCCCCCCATTTTGTCGATATGAGGTACACTCGTTCTCATGTGGAGTTGTATCAGGGAGGCGGGTCTTTTTCTTCTTCTACCGTTATGCGGCATGTAATATTGAACAGTGTGTTTGTTTTCAGGGTTTCATTCGCGACTGCGCGAGTACGGCAGCCTTCGCCCGCCACAAGTCAGCTCCCTTTTTCTTTTGCTGTACAATTTCTTTCCATTCAGAGTACGCTACAACGAATGTGACAACGTTTGGCTCAGCGGATATGAACATGTTCATGGAACGCTGCACTCAGAGTCATTTAGTGGATACCAGCATGTCTGACAAGCGCCATCTTCCTCGCTCTTGTTTCACTTTCACCAGAATGTGGAACCAAACGAGTGGAAAATGAATGTAGCCGACAATGACGGGCGGGATCGAGGTGCGGACGGATCTGCCTTGGAGGCACATGTTTACACTTACCACCAGATCAAAATCTCTTCGTGGTTGCTGGCATGGTGCATAACCTAGATTGATGAAAGAGGGGGGATGCGTTTTCTAACTTCAAATTGCAGCTAAAGAATTTTCTTCGTCTACCGATCGTTCGACATGAGGTAGGTTCTTACGATGTCCCTCCGAAACCAAGGATTTGGAACCGGTCATATCGACATAAAAAAAGCCCCCGAGATCTGTGGATGCCCCGTGATCAGAGGATCCAGACAAAACAGGTCTCCAACGCCTCAGCATTGACGTGATGGGGCGTGGCTGGGTGCCTATTCGTACTCGGGGAACACCGGCAGGTGTGTCTTCCATTCCTTCGACCGCGCTGGCGGCACATTTGAACGAATTAATTGGAGCTAAAATATCTACAAATAAGTCTAGTGACGTTCGGCGGCGGAAACTAGAGTGGCATGAGAAAGAAACACTGTTCATTTCAACTATAGGGATGGGAATGCACAGGAGACACAGGACTAACCTCTTACTTCTTTTTTTTCTCTTTTTCTTTTTAGGTCTGTGCATGATCAGACACTCTCTAATCTGCGTTTCTCATTTTCCCCGTCTACCCTCTGCAAGCCCATGATATGTCTACACAAGGCTACAAACCTATCCCTGCAACGGCGCTTCTTGGAGATATGCCAAGCTCGGCAGAGCGCCTACCTGTTCACATAGCAGCCGAGCTCTAACCGTCTTACCTGGACCAAACGGCCGCCATGTCTAAGCGTAAGAACAGTGTGGAATGTCACCCCTCTCCGCCTCACGCACCCTGATGCCATTTACCTTCCGAAACGCCATAGTCATCACGGTTAACTTTTCGCTTAAGGTTGATATGCTCATTTGGCCCCGCGGACCTCTGTGAAGGACGAGATGACATTATTTACCGAGGTGAGTATCTGGCCTCCTACAGTGTATTGGCGATGGCACTAATGGAGGTCCTCGATGTTAGCCACTAGTTTGAAATTCACACCGCTGAGTCCCAGAACGCGCCGGGCACATTTCACAGCTCCATTGAATACTACTACCGACAACAAAGGTATGTCTTCCTAAAAAATGACATCTGAATTCATTGGAATTCATGCTCGCCTAAGGGTCCTACAACATCGGCGTTTGTTGTCGGACTACTCGTACCGGCACAAAATGAAGAAAGCTTTTCTTACGCTCCTCGTTCCCCACAAGCATTATCACTGAGGACACTCATGCATACTTCGTGTAGCATTTTGGGAATATGAGACGCTCTTTGTCTCTCGGCTTACCGCTTTCGTTTTCCATCCCTGACGATGATCTGCGTCCTATCCGAACGTCATTTCTGCGCCACTTTTCGCTCCCCTTATAACTCTGAAAGTGCATTACTTCTAGTGCCACTACTGGGAATCCGGCTGCATAAATACCTGGATCTACCCACGTGGCTCGCGGTGCTGCCAGTCCCAGCCCCCAGAAAGCACTCAGCGTCGATGCCACCAAGTATCTCAAGTCTACGCTATTCGGCCCCGAGCACGACTGCCAGGGGTAACATTGAAACCCAGACACTCAAACAAGATTTAATAAGCGTTCCGCTCAGCTTACTCGTCTCTAATATGTGCCTCGTGCGTCGCGATAAAGCTGTCAAGGGGTGATCACGCTCACTAACTAACGTTGTCGAGTCATTAAGAGGGGGTTGCGCCGCAGAAAGCCCATGAACCCAGGGGTCATGCCCTTTCGTGGTCTCTGCCTCGTGCTAATTGAATCTGTTGCTAACTTTACAGTAAGCGAGTGGTCGTTCAACCGCTGACTCGTCGTTGGCCCTGGGACTCTGCGAGCAATCAAGTCCATGGCCTAATCTGATCTGGGGCTTTTGCACGCTCGAAACTACACTCAATCGCACTGCTTTCCTTGTCATCGCACATTCTGTAACGCAACCATCGTTGATATCCTTGGAGAGGGTGATGGACGTGAACAGCTTCCACTGTGCACGGACTTTGTATTCCGGGAGGTTCACGCGTTCACACTCCGCGCCGCCCAGACTACCATACGTCTTAGGGCCGCTTTCAAACTTGTAATAAGTCACCATCAAAGGATCTTCAAGCTTGGCTGCAAGATAGGATGCACGTGTCATGCCCAGTAGCTTACTGAAGAATGTTGTAGCTAAGCACACAATACAAGGTACTTAACCTGCGACTACACCATTCCATCGCCATTCTATACGGAAACCGTCCTTTGTTGCTCGAGTACCGTATAGTAGGGGGGAGAAAAGACCCTCGATTGAGGTTAATCGAAGCAAAGACAAACGGTCAAGGAAGTACCGAAACGACAGAACAAAAAGGGAATACATACGAAACGCACATACCCTACCAATCCAAGTCGCTCAATATTCGACTGCGTCTTCATCATCTGCCCGCATGCCGGCCGAGTCGTCTTTCCGTTCTGACTCAATAGAGTCAGGTTCAAGCTTTGATTCTTCGTCCACTTCCATGTCAGCAGCTGGTTGTGACGTAGGCTCTGGCTTGGATTCCTGTGGCTCTTCAACCATCTCCTTGTCATCAGCCTCTTCTTTGGAAACTTGCTCGCGCTCCTTTTTGCGACGAACATCCTCTTCAGCGACACGTTGTCGAAGTTGCTTGATGTCCTCCACTCCCGCAGTACGCTCTTCGCGAAAAGCTGCCCACTCCTTCTCAGCTGCCTCAGTAACCTGTCGGACAAGCCAGTGTGCGAATAATTAAATACGATTATCAAAGGATATTTCAAGGAAAACGTACCTCCGCCTTTCTCCGTGCAAGGAAAGCCTCTTGGGCAGCCGTTAGGACAGCTGGAAGATAGTAAAGAGGTGGTGGGTGGGAACGGGAAGGGGGAACAAGTGGGTTCATCAAAGAGGGTGGCGGAGTTGCGTCGGATGACGGGATGATGTCTGTCGTCAACAAAAAATTGCTTAATAGCGGAAGTCGTACACGTCGAAGCTTGTACTGGAAAAGTGGATTTGCATGCATGAATACAGGAGGGCCTAGGGAGCGCACAGAACTTACGATGGAGTCCTTGAGTTGAAGTTCTTCTTCCTTCCTATTGGCGGTGGTTTTGTCTTTCTTGGCTTCCTCTGCTCGCCTGACAGTGTCAGTCTCTTTGCGTAGCTTAGCTTGTAATCTCTGCTCAATTAGCTGTCGTTTTTTCGCCTGAAAGAGCTGTCGTCAATGAAAGGTAAGAGAACGACGAGGAGAGACGAACGGCTTCGCTCGCATTTCTCTCTTTGTCCTCGATCTTGGCCTTGTTCAACGTGCCGAGTACTATACCAAACATGCTTTTACCACGTTTGCGTTCACCGGACAGAACGGTGAGGTCAATCTTGGGTCGTTTCTTGTTAGCGGTGGTCATCGCCGCCGGGGCAGTTGGAAGTTCGTGCATCTTGGTGTCCTGGGATTCCACCTCCACATCCTGAGCGGATCTGAGGACGAGAGGGAAGTGAGTGAGAGTGTTTCAACATGTACAAGTGGCGGCTGAAAGAAAACAACGGACTCTTCGGCAGACATTTGAGTTTTTATCGATTTGTTCTTCAGCGAGCTTCAAGTCGGAACTCGTTCAAAGTCCAGAGGGACTATGAACAGATTACGTAAAATATTCGGTAATTAGCCAGCCACATACTCTCAAGAGCCTGAATATGCCTGGCAACGCAAAGGAGTCCAGCGCTCCAAACAAGACCCAGCCGCGGAAAAAGCAGCCAGTTACGCTGGATGAATGGCTGAAACGGCTGTTTACATCGTTGTGTGCCCAAATCGAGGGTGGTCACTTCACCAACGCCATCAAGACATGTAATAAAAGCGAGTGGTCCTCATTTCATCTCCATTCAGGAGTCGCTGACGCATGCAACGTGGGCCAGTTCTTTGTTTGCACCCTGTCGATGTGGATGCATTGCAGACCAAGCTGTTTCTGCTTCTTCAAACAGAACAATACGATACCGCCTTGTCCCTCATAGCCCATTCTGCAAGTGGGGATGGCCCTGATTACACATTCGAGGAGGCGTATGCCATGTATCGCCTCAACAGAGAGGAAGAGGCCGCCACTGCTCTGGGCAAAATCAAAGGATCTGGGAAAGATCACAGAGGCGTGCTTCATCTCGAGGCTCAATTGGTGTGTACTAGTCACGCCATGCCCACTTCTTCATAAAAGATCGACGCCGTGTGACTAATGTGAATAGGGTTATCGCCAAGGCTCATATCAGACCACTCTTGAGCTATACAACGACCTGCTTGAGACCGCTGAACCTGTGCGTCGGCACTGCCTGGATTTCAACCCACTGACCATCCTTACAGCAATCGGAAGAGTATTCTGACGTTCTGACCAACCTCACTGCCTCGCAGAAGCATCTCGACTTTATCAACACAGGTTTCCTGCATGTTCTTGACGCACTACCCTCTTCAATCGCTTCGACGATCGAGACGTCTCCACCACCGTCTATTCAGTCTGCTATGCATTTGGCGTCTACTGGTGCTGCGCCGACTCACCAGAACCCTGATGATTCCACAAGTGTCAACAGGGCGAAAAAAGTGCGGATGAAACGTGTGCCAAAGGGGGTGATTCCGGGTATCACCCCTCCACCTGATCCGGAACGGTGGTTAAAGAAGAGTGAAAGATCATCGTTTGGACAATTTGGAAGGAAGCGGAGGGGTGCGGGGGGTGCAACGCAGGGCGTAGTTCTGGAAAACACCCTCGGACAGAGTCACAGCGGGAAATCACCAAGTGCGGGAGGGGCATCGCACACCAAGGGCAAGAAAAAAAAGTAAATTAGATCGACATGTAAGACGGCTTACCGATTCCAACCTCCAATGCTCCGTTAATTGATTACTTTCTGCCTGGCCCATCAGCTGAGATTGCGCTCTGACACCGCAAGGTGTCTCTCTCGTTATCTAATCCATCCTACACGCCACCACGTGGCCGGCCCGCATGGGTTAGTGGGCCTTCCGAGGACTGTTGGCCATTGCAATCCTAGCATTTCCCGCAGTGGGATGAGTTCAGCATTCAAATTCTCTTCCACTATAGTAGCCGCAGTGTGCGTCAGGCTGGAGAACCATATTGAAGCGTTCCCCACATGAAGAGTGGGTAAGCGTCCGTCTGACGCGTGTTGGAAACGAGGCTGTTGACGGTAATTCGTGCTCATCATTACAATTACCTTTTCCTCGGCCTCGACCCTCTTTATTGAGGCACGTGCTCGTCCAGCGTGCGCACACTTGACATTGCTGATGCGGAGCGCGACAGGTGTCACGTCCCGCACCTCGACAGGACTCGCTAGCCGTTGTATCTGCGACTCCGGCTGGCATCGGTGCTATACCAGTGTGAGATGCACGACGTCCATTCCAGAAGCCTCAGAGGCTCCGATCCTTACATTGTGACCGGACCTCGAGTATTGCGTTCATTCCTTTCGCCTGTGCAGTCAAGCTATGCAAGGTCCCTTTGGAAGAAAGCGGCCTCGCGTCTTCCTGACTTCAGGTGCTAATATGACGCACGTGCAGAATAATTCTGCTCTGGTACGCAAAACCCACCTGACGGCATTCGGCTCTGCTCTCCATGCGCCATGCACGCGCACTCCGCAACCCACACATACTATAAGACCTTGCAGCCCCAGCCATCCCACCTTCGTTGTCCATTAGCCTCTCTGGTCTCCACATTCCTCTCAGTCACTCTTCAAACTCGACGTCTTAATTAACATGACTGACCTGTTGGGTGTTATCGTTCTCGCCCGTAATGGCGACCGTGATGAATTCTTTCAACATGCGAGGACTTACCAGCCCGACTTCACCAGGAGTACTCCTCTCGGCGCGGTGAGCAAGGGCCTTTGTCTTCATCTGACAGATACTCACAGGCCTGTTTCATAGGTCGAGTCTCACCAACTCGGGCAATTCCTTCGTTCTATCTACCTCACCAGTTCCTCTCCTTCTTACATCTCCGGCATGAAACCCGATATCGTGGACACTAACGAGCTCAGAGTCCACGCCAAGGCTGGTGGTGAAGGCCCTGTGATTTTTGACTCAGCTATCGCCCTTCTGCAGGGTCTTTACCCACCCAACCCCGAGAACAAAATCATTCTTGCTAATGATTCCGCGGTTGTCGCCCCTCTCGGTGGCTACCAATATGTCCCCATCGAAACCGTCGAACCTGGAAATGACCGTTCCCTCGAGCCCTGGACCGGCTGTCCGGTGCGTTTCTGGGAACGTGTCCTCGAAAAGTGAACTGATCGATTCTCTGTTTGGACAGGCCTTCGAGGAGCACATTGCCAAGGTCTACGCTTCCCCCGAATTCAAGGCCACTGCAAAGACTGCTCAGCCTTTCTTCAGCGCTGTTCGTGACTATGTTTTCGGCCGCCCCACGACTTTGGAGAATGCTTGGAACGTCTTTGACTACATTAACACCCAACTGATCCACAACCAGACTTTCGCCCACCGTCTCCCCCCCACTCTCATCGAACAGGCTCGTGGCTTCGCTGACTACCACGAGAATGCTGTCTTCTCTTCCAAGGACATTGGCGGTATTGGTAACTGTACGTTAATTGTGACTGGATTCCGTCCTCAGAGGATACTGATCATATTGGAATTTAGTGGCCGGTCGCACCATTCTCCACTCGATCATCAGCTCGCTTCAGCGCATTGCTTTCAACGGTGATCCCCTCCAGTTCTTGCTTGTCGAGACCTCCTACCAGCCCTTCATTTCCCTCTTCCACATGCTTGAGATCGCCAAACACAACCCCGAGCTTGCTGCCATCCGTAAGATCATGCGTGTCTATGTATGGGAAAAACATGAGCGCTGAATGCAACGTTTATTTAGCCAACTACGCTTCTGCCCTCGCCTTTGAGCTTCGCCGCGGACCTGCTCCCGAGGACCGTGACTTTGTGAGGATCAAGTTCAAGAATGGCACTCGCGACAACTTCCAGACCTACTATGCTTTCGGCCAAAAGACTGACATGGCTGTTACCGAATTCATTTACCGTGTCGAGGTGACTCTTTTTACTTCCTTTGCTTTCGCATGTCCCTCATGCACATTCGCCTTGCCCCTAGAACTACGCCATCACTTCTCAGAAGCAATGGGCTGCTGCCTGCGAGCACATTGGCTTCGGCGACCCGTACCTCCACATCGGTTCTCAAAAAGGTGCTACGTCGACTGTCTTTGCTGCTTGCGCTGCCGTCCTCTTTGTCGGTGCATTTGTGCTCGCCAAGTACATCAAGCGTTCGCGTGCCAAAAAGCAGTACATCCAGCTTGTTGACGACGAGGTAAGCCCCCGCTTAGTCTCACAAGTATTAATCGAGCTCCATGACTAACCCGATGCTGGTATGTAGGCACGCGTCGCCACCGAGCAGAGTGCTCCCATGGCCGAGAAGGCCCGTCGCCCTCTTTAAACGCCTAGGCCACGTAACGTGTGTTTTGGGGGAATGAGCGAAGAACGAGGTGACGGCTGATGGCTTTTGCTTTTGCTTTTCTTTCTGCTTTCCAAGTCTCGGTTCGTTTGCATTGCTTTCACATGGATTTTCTTTTCTCGTCCTGTCTTGTCTCGATTCTGTTCTATTACGCCTGTCTGTAGATTGTTTAATAGGGACTGGCATCCTCGTTACAATTACAGCTGTGACACGAACGCGTCGAGTCGGAGTGCCGTGACCAAGGCAGGAGCCGCCCCAAGTAAACGAGGCAGCACCAAATCCTGCTACAGATTCACCCAAAATTGGATTGTGTTTGATTCAAAGCGGCCATTATAGGAGGTATTTTGACGAATCGCGGAGGATCCCACTCTGACGTCGCCATTTTACTTAAAAAGCCCGGCGGCCAGTACTCTTGTTGCAACTCTTCAAACTCTAAATAGGGAACCTGAGAACGTGTCACATTGTGCACGCGAAAGAGACAGCCAGAAACCTTCCTATGCTACAACTGCTCTATCAGCAAGTATCCAATTACAACTCTACCGTACAGACAATAAAGGTTATCGTGGGTCCAGCCAATAACTATGCAACGTCCTATCCATTTTAGTGTAAAAACCTAATCTATGAGCTATAACTTTCATGAGTAGGTTCTGATAGAAAAATAAGGACAGGAAGGCAAGAACAACTGACCTTTTTGTATCTAGTGCGTCATTTCTCTATGTACTGCAACAGTCATAAGTAGGAAAGGTATCAAAAGACAAGAAACGAGGCTTTCTAGTGATCTAGGGTCATGACTGTTTGATTAGCAGATCCATGAGTAAGGACTTTTTGTTCTAACGAGAGGAAAAGATCCAAAGGACTGACCGAGCTATGCTTCTGAGGCGTACTTTTCAGATCGCCATTAGTGGAGCCGTCGTCAAAAGAGTCAGATTCTCCAGCCTCCTGATCAGTCGGCGATGGTGGAGGTAGGTCATCCGTAAACCAATACAAAGGATACCTGCGCTGTATGTTGTTGACAAAAAGTGCCCAAACGAGAGCGATCGCAGACGAAAGAAGGACGACGGGCAGCAGATACCAAGACAATCCAACGACTTGCGGGCTGGTCACTGCCAAGAGCGCCGTTGCTCCTGCTGGAGGATGGACTGTCTTGGTGTACTGCATGGCTACAATAGCGAACGAAACCGACAGAGAACCACCGAGCCACTGCAAGTTGGCGTAATCATTGGGAGGTAGCAATCGAAACAGATGTGATATACAGATGCCAATCAACGCTCCGATGAAATGTCCGCCGACGAGTTGTCTGGGCTGTGCCAGGGGACTATCGATCGAGCCGTAGATTAACACGGCGGACGCGCCCTGCAACGATGATGTAGATGAACAGAAATATCCAAAGTTGGCACTCGAATTTGACGCATACATAGCTGGCAATCACCGATGGGACCGCTCGTCGGGTGAAATAATGTGCCCGTAAAGTCGCTTGAATGACGACTAATCCGCAAAATGCACCAATAAAAGACCAGATAATGACAATGTGGAATGGGGGAGGCTTCGGAGGGGAAGAGCGGTAGCCAAGCCAGTGGCTTATGATAGGAGGAATCTTTGAGAGTCGGTAGCGTGCCAAAGGTTCCATGAATGGGTTCTGAAATTTGCCTGCCCAGTGACATGACGGCTTTTTATGTAACTTTTGATACGGATCATGCAGGAAATCGTGCGCTATATTTTGTAACGGAATAGTCAGCTTGACAAATATTTTGGGCAGTATACATACAGTATAAATGGCTCACCGAATACCGCTTTTTTGAACCCTCTATCAGGCCTTTGTCAGAACTGAGGTGTTTCACTGTCTACACCGGAAGTATCCGAGCCTTCGACGTTGATCGATCGATCCAAGGCTACGATAATATGACAATCATAAACACAAACAATGCGACGGAGCTCCCGATGTCTAATACTACTCACTTAGTACTTTCACCTGACGATGAAACCACGACTTTTAAAACAGGCACTTTTCTTGGTTTATTCAGCTCCCTCGGATGTCTGGTTAAATTTATAGCACCGCCGTTGACAGTTTCTGGTACTCACTAGTAGTACACCACATGACCCGTATTCGGCCACTCCACCAGAAATACGCCCATCATCGACTCGTTTGACCATTCCGAATACTTCGAGAACACCGCGAAACAAAACCGGATGTTACAGGACAGGACTCTTCCCCTCGTTGCTTGGTAGTTGACGTCAACATCTTCCGAGTCCGACTGGTAACACTCCACTGACACCCACGCTTAACTTCCTCTTCACATGTCTGACCCAACGGCGACAAGGCACATGGGTCCTGGACCATCTCTTCGGATCAGGGTAGTGTTCTGCTTTCGATCTGAAAATTTTTAAAAGGTGGCAAACCGCGAAGAAGCGCCTTCGTCCTCGCGTTTATGGTAGTGGGAATATGAGGACATCATTTTCTCACATGGTACCGAACGTATATGATTCCCGATATTCACCCCGCCTTTCGCCTTTTTCCCATCTTTTTTTAAAAAGTATATGCATCTGCGTGCCAGTGATGCTGAGAATTGGATGTACCAGTGAGCGAGAGAGGAAAATATCCATTGTTTTCAGAGGTCTCGACGACAACAGTCCAGAGGAGTGATCGACAGATGTTTTTCCGCCATCGTTCGCTCAGGAGGCAAACTAGTGGCAATCGTCGGATGGACGATCCACAGGCACTTCGAGCGACCAAGAATAGCAGGTGGTCATAGAAACAGACTGAACAGACTGAGGTAGATATCAGAGTCGGCCGAAATGTACCTGACTCGAGAGCTGGGCCGGTGGCCCCCAGCCATATGACAAGCTTCGTTGTGATGACTTTCGTGCTGCCATTGTGCCCTTTTATATCAGCCGTTCTCTAGCGGATCGAACCCGCATGTGTGAAATCCTGCAAGATGATTGCAATGTTTCCCTCAGGGCGGCAACCATGAAAGAACTACCTTGAGTTCGGCCCGGCAGGAGACTGACTATGATAACCATGGTTGTGAATTGCACCCTGCGGTGGATTCTTGGTAACTTGGTCAGGAAATCAATGCTGAGAACACTGGATGAATATGGTTCTCACAATCGTCATCCACTGCCCAGTGGTGCGAACGTTACGATTATCGTTCTTTCCTAATCCTCTTGGAATGGAACAGATATTGTGGTGACCCGCTTCTGGGATTGTTCCAACCACATCTTCGCAAATAATCGAAGCGCAACTCCACACAATGCCGATGAGTACACTGTTTCAGGTTCATCTCGCATCAGATGAACGACGTCGAGTAGCACTAGAGGACAAGGTAGCAAGTCCAACACCGCATGACCTGGGGCAATAATTTATCCGGGAATCCCCAGGATCCTCCTGTCCCACCCGTGGTGTTGCGAAGCATAATTCGACGATGCAGTGAGATCTGAAACCAATGGGCCTGCACGAAAGAACCAGCAAGACATTCTTGGAACTCTCGTCGCGGTTCCGTTTCCCCGCCTATATCGCAGACAGTTCTAGGGTGGTAATAATAATACCGAGATGTGTGTTGAAGATCCCAACGATGAGGTTATGCACCCATGTAGTATATGGACACAGGGTATGGAGTTGATATACGAAAAATCCCCCAGTGGGGAGAACGACTAGTAAGAAAGAGGTTGCGGAACATATGTCGACTTCCTGAGAAGGGGTCAAGGAGTCGGACTATAGAAGCCAAGAGAGGTACGTTATAGCTCGTAACAATGATGGGACTACTCTTACCAACTTAATGATTCCGTTTAGTCGGCGAATTCAGTTGGGGACCCATCGTTAGACAGTGCTTTGGCAAGAGACCCGTAGTCGCGAGGTTGCAGATTCTAACGATCGGCGAAGCAATCATCAACAAAAGTCCCCATACAGTGGAAAGATGAACAGGCCGGATGAAGGCACATACAATAATGCGGGATTTACTCATCGACTAGGATATGGGCGCTGCGGGATATGCTTGGCCACCCTAGCATGGTATTCGAAAGCCAGAACAGCCATCTTCCTTGCCTCGTGTGGCTTGAAGCGTGCAAAGAACGCAAGCAATTTATATGCCCATTGCACAATCGGCATAATAATGAGGGTTTCGCCGAGCCTCGGCTGCAACTGTACTTAGCATTCATCGGGACCGAGTGGGATCCTCCACCTGGCCTAGAGCGTGACACCTACGAGACCCTATCAACTGCAGCATGGGAGACACGACGAAGAAGCTAGCTCCGGTATGTACATGAGAGATCCACTCGTGCAGAGTAGGCGACGAGTCTGGAAAGGCAGAGTTGAATCCTGATCTTGGGATAAGCTGTCAGGCCGCATCTGGACGAACCATCTGCCAAGAAATTACGGTACGAATGGCAGTATGTTCCTCCTGGAATCCTCGGGTAGTTCATGCATCAAGGGTCCGGGCATCGGTTTATTGTACGAAGCTGCGAACTTGTAACATTGTTATCATCTTCCCTGTGGACTCTGGGCGCATATAAGCGATGAAAGGGAAAGGACGATTACGCACACGAGAATGAAGTCATAGGGCTGCATTACCAACGTTCCTGCATACTGCTACAAAGAGTGGCCGTTAACCTGTCGAGATCACAAATATAGGTCCTTTCGATGAGTTGTGTCGACGGCTCAATGGTCTAGTCGCATGATACGTGCTTCGGGTGTTCCCCGCCATTTGAATGGTGAAGATGTACGTGACCCGGGTTCAATTCCCGGTTGAGCCCTTTTTTTTCCTTTAAAATTCAAGTTCCACAGCCGACTCCGACTCAAAGGCGGGCGCATTTTTCTGGGGGGTCACTCTTTCTCGTCAACGTTGTCAAAGGATGCTCCGCCGTAACATACAAACGATTCAGCCCGTTTCTACATCGATAACGACACCTTTTGACGCATACACTCACTTCCGTCCAGGCCGTAATGGACCGCGAATATGACATCTTGGGCGGGTACGTCCCCGCATTTGTCGAGCATCTGGCAGACACCCGCGCGCGCTTGGAGTTGCGGATACCGTCTCAGGTGAACACCACTACTTCCTCTTCCATCAAGGGCGACTCCAATGCGGAAGAATTTTTCGACTGGGTGCCTGCCGAACGTGACGCTTTTTTCCGCGCGCTTTCGGTACACTCTCGATGGAGACCTGACCTCATCGCCGCTTCTGTGCCTACGAGGGCCGAATGGGAAGTGTGGTCATATTTGGAGGCGCTAGAGGAAGGTGCTGTAGCGTTGGCGATGGCTCAGGGTGGCTCTGAAGATGTGCAGATGGGCGTCGACGCATCCCCGCCCTCGTCTGTTGCGCCTTCGATTTCAAATTCACACTTTGATGATTTAGACATGGATGAGGGCGAGAGCGCGGTCTGGTGCGAGCCTGCCCTCGAAGTCAGTCAGGATTGGATCGACGTGGAGGAGCGGATGGCTGCCTGGATTATCCGTCAGGAACGTCTCACGTCTGGCGATGACAAGCTGGCCGGCGATATGGAGGCAGATAGGGTCGATGACGCGCCAGTGAAACGGAAACGGGGGCGGCCTCGTCGTACTGGAAAAGTTCCTGACGAAAGTCGGATTGAAGAACGGACGGGATTGAACGAGGATGGCCACTCGCCATCTCCTGTGGCCGTCACGATGACTGCGCGCAAACGCGAGGCGCTCATGGGTTGTTTGGAGGTCTCACATCTAGCAGCCCTGGACAACATACTGAGGGAAGACGAAGAAGTGGCCCAAGACAGGAGCAAGAGTCGAGAGGGTTCGGTCACAGTGACAGCACCCACCAGGCTCGGAGATGAAGGGTCAGTTCACGCTGGTGACACGGAGGCATTGAACCTATCAAACCAGATGGATGTGCTACAAGGCACGAGGGACGCAGTGATCGACCCGGTCCTCTTGGCCTTGTCTGGAGTTACGGTTCCCGCGACACATCACTTGGATCAAGATTCAAACCAATGTCCTTTGGCGGATTGTGCACCCATTCAAGCTCCTATTGAGAGTACATTCCATTTTCCCTCCTTTCAGCCTACGTCACTCGACTTCCAGCCTGAAGCCAGCAATATGTTTACGTTACAACCTGATGAGGTTGCTCTCTACAAACCGAACCAAGTTGCCAATGTCGAACAAGACTTGTCATCGTTCTCCCCTCGATCACGCCGTCGCATTCAGAAGCGACTTTATATGCGTCGTAAAAGGGCGTCACTTCGTGAAGATTCTGAAAGTGTCACTGAAGCAGGAATAGCAAGACTGAAACCGGGCAAGAAGGCGAAGCTGGAGCGAAGTAAATCGCCTGCTGTGTCAAATCCGGTGTCAGAGTCCGAGGCCCCTTCTGATGCCGAAACGGAGTTGACGGAGCATGTGTCAAAGAAGAACAAAGGAGGTTTAACTCTTCCGTACAAATTGAAAGCTCGATTTTCGGAGTTGGGTGTTGATGCAGCGTATCTTCGTGGCCGGGGGATGGATCTCTTCAACTTGAGCGCACTGGGGAGGCTAATGGGGTGGGTGGTGACTTGTCAATGCTCGAGGCTCTTGAGGCTTACGGCTAGCTCAGATTATTCGCATCCGTCGAGTGTGACGAAGAAATGTATACAATAACGCCGTCGATCGACGCCGAGCTGGTTCGGTGCTTGCAAGCAGCCATGGTGTCGTTCGTAACGGACGTCATACACCGCGCGATCGTGTGGAAGGAAAGGGAAGTGAGGTTGAAACAACGATGCCAGGCGTGGAGGCATGGTGATCAGGTGTGTCTGGATTCCCGAGTTACCGCTACATGAGTCAATAACTCTATTATAGATTACCCATGGTGCCATCGAGCACGCATTGCAAGTCATCGGGGCACGCTATCACAGCCATAAAGAATATTTTGAGTCTCTCGAAGCCCTCCAAGGATTCTCAAAGGAAAAATGCCCTTCTGCCCCTCCCGAAGATGGATCCGCTGATTCCGATACTGAAGGAGCGGATCTAACTGCCGACCCCTATGTACTTTCATCCCACCGGGAAGTGTACACACCGCTCGTTCGCCCTCCGTGTGTATTGGGAGTGGGACCACTGGCCAGTGTCACGCGGACGTACGAGCGAGAGGCGACGCGAACGCGACGTGGTCCGAGTGCGGATGTTGACGAGGAGGAACTGATGTCTGACGAGACGGACGACGAGGCGATGGAGGTGGAGCTGAGGGAGGAAGAAGAGGTGGATGCGTTAGACATGGAGTTGGCCGCGACGGAGGAGTCAACGCTATGGAAGGTAATAGGGACCGATTAATTAACTGTTAGAATTACGTAAATGGCAAGGGTCCGTGCGTGGTGAAAATTGAGGAACGGGTGATGGAAGTAAAAAAATAAAAATAAAGAAATGATGAGTTAACGGCGCAGACCCAGTTTTGCGTTGGATTTTTTTTTTTTCGTTCGCATTCTTTTTTGACGACTTGAACGAGCGCCAACCTCGTCGGGTTGTACCAACTGTCGTGAGTCTGTTTTGATATATCATCGCGGCTCTGACTCGTGTTCGTTTCCAGGGCGTGCGCTTTGATCTCGTCACCCTTGGTCTTGTCATTAACCCTTTACCAACCTTTTAACCTCTATCTATAAGCACTGCACACTCTTCTATCCCTCTCGTCTCCCCCTCCCTCTATATCTGCTTTTTTGTGCGTGTTTTTTCTTCTTCGCCCTCCCTTCCGTCGGCACACCCACACTCGTTTGTCTCTACTTGAGAGGTGTTCAAAAAGTCGAATCGCACTTTTGACACTTCCTCCTTTGCGTTGCATATCTGCCCACTCCACTTCCCACACGCTCCCTACCCATTCCTCTGTTTTCTGAGGTCATTCTTTCTCTAACTTTTACCCCTTCTCTGTTTCATTAACCTTCGTTGAAACTTCTTTCGACGACTTTCCGCCGTTGTCAATTCCCTCTCTCCATTCCCTTTCCTCGCAATCGGATTCTTTTTTCGCGACAAACGTACAATGGACGACCCTCAAACAGCCTTCGCAACTCACTATTCTTACGGCTTGGACCTCGACATGATGAAGGTCAGGTCCAATCATCCACTCCTTTTTACCTCGCTGACACGTCAATATATCCATTCAGAGGTCTATGGATTCAGTCGGCGGCCCAGATGCCAAAAAAGCCCGTTGGTCTCCTCCTTCATTTAACGGCACGACCCCCTCCAACGGTCTAACCGCACCTGTCAACTCCAATTCCAATCGTGATGCATTCGCTAACTACGGATACGGACCTCAAGCATCCATTTCCCAGTCCTTCCAACCCAGTTCCTCTCCTGCATTCACGCCCAATGCTTTGTATTCTACGCCCTCGCTTAGCATCAATACAGCTGTCAACGGTCAGGGCATGCAAATGAGCGCGCAGCTCAGTCCCCATACGGCCTCTGGATTTGCCCAACAACAACAAACAGGCCCGCAGGGACAAGTAAATGGTGGAAGCCCTTATAGTGCTGGTGCATTCGGTTATGGAATGCTTGGCATGGGTCTTCCGAGCGTGGGTATGTTGGGCGGATTCCCGTATTCAAGCCAGTCGGGCAACTTTGGACAGGTGCGTTTGTAGTCTGCGATCACATGTACCCAGTACGATCTATTTTACATCTACTTACAATATGTTCTCAGCAGCCTCGTCTTCCTTCATTGAACGTCAACATTCCGCCCACACCCGGAGCCTATTCGCCTGCTGCCCTCTCCGCTGTCATGTCTGGAAATCCAAACGCGATCGCGCGTACCGTCTACATCGGAAACCTCCCTGCAACTGCGTCCGTCGATGAGCTTCTGAACCTCGTTCACTTTGGACCTCTGGAATCCATCAGAGTACTTCCGGAGAAATCCTGTGTGTTCCTATCGTTCCTTGATGGTCAGACTGCTGCTTCGTTCCATGCGGACGCCACGATCAAAAAATTGTCTTTGCATGGTCAAGAGCTGAAGATCGGATGGGGGAAGCCGTCTCCGGTCCCGGCCCAGGTGCAGCTTGCGATTCAGCAGAGTAACGCGAGTAGAAACGTCTATCTAGGCGGACTTGATGAAGGAATGACAGAAGAGATGTTGCGAGACGAACTCAGTCGCTTTGGTCTGATTGACCAAGTCAAGATCGTTAGGGACAAAAATATCGGGTTTGTACACTTTTTGAGTATCTCGGTCGCCACAAAGGTGTGTGTTTTGTGATGCAGCTATCGGTCTGGCTAATCTCGCGTTCATCCCTCAGGTTGTCAATACATTGCCGACGGAACCAGCTTGGGCAGGCAAACGCGTCAACTACGGCAAAGATAGATGTGCATATATCCCCAAATCACAGCAGGCCGCTGCCCAAGCTGCTCAGGCTGCCGCTGCGCAATCCCTCGTCCATTCTGCTGCCCTCTCGCCCCATCCGGCAGCGCCCTTCGCAGGCGGCCCATTCGGCGGTCCGTTTTCCCCGTATACAGCGTTTTCGCCAGATGGCATGGGTTTGGCTGCCGGTGCGGGAATGCAAGCACTTAATAGAACGGTATACTTGGGAAACATTCACCCCGAGACGACGACAGAGGATCTGTGTAATGCTATCAGGGGAGGTGTACTACAAAGTGTGCGATATATGCAGGACAAGCATATTGCGGTGGGTGGTTTCGTTGCTCACTTGCACGTGATTTCTAACGGTCACGGTTTATATAATCAGTTCGTTACATTCGTCGACCCGGCTGCTGCTTTCACGTTTTTCCAGGTTTCTTCGTATCAGGGCTTGACTCTGAACAATCGCCGACTCAAGATTGGTTGGGGAAAAAACTCGGGACCACTTCCACCTTCACTGGCATTGGCTGTGCACTCTGGTGCCACACGCAACGTCTACGTTGGTAATATTGAGGACTTTGAGCTGTTCAACGAAGAGAAGCTCAAGAGAGACTTTGGGGAGTATGGCGACATTGAACTTGTCAACTTCCTCAAGGAAAAGTACGTGATGCATGACTTGATTTCTGTGCAGAGGTTCACGAGTGTGTTGCGTAGGAATTGCGCATTCGTCAATTTCACCAATATCTCTAATGCCATCAAAGCGATCGATGGTGTGAAAAATAAGCCTGATTATGCTAACCTGCGTATCGCTCATGGCAAGGACCGGTGTGCCAACCCGCCGCGATCTGGACCTCAGGGTACAAGGCGTTCAGCCAGTGGGAACACTTTGAATGGCGGAGGTTCGGGGATGCACGAGATCGGAGAGGGGATGGAAGGAGATGTTGGTGTTTTGGACGGCGTCGGTGAAGAGAATGGTGTTGCTGGTCCAGGTCCTGAAATCCCCGAAATGCACATCGAAGTCAAGCAGGAAGCGATTGATGGAGCGAACTAACTCATTGGCACGAAATTCTCCACGGACAATATTTGCATTGATACCCCAGTCTCTCCTCCAAATATGCGTCTCCCTCCCTCGGTCTATTGTCTCCTTCCCGTTCCTATCACAAAACATCCGAAAGCTTGTAAACTAATCAAATCGAGTGGACGAGAGCGTTTTGGCTCCGAATTTCCGTCGCCGTCGACTATCGCCTATATCGCTAGGACCTGTACCATTCCCGATGCGGTTTAGGTCCATCCAGATGCGATATATTCGACAGACGAGAAATACGTTTGGGCTATTGGTTGACTCTGAAATTCTTTATTCATTCTGGCTTTCGCGACTGTCCAAACTTACTTTCCTACTTTCGATTACTTTATCCACTTTTTTTCTTCCTCATGTCGTCTTTTTTTCTTTACCTGTTCGATTTCTGCTTGACACATACCTCTTTCGTGTTTGTAGGAAATGTGTCCGCCCGGCGTACCCCGCAACCTCACGTTCACTCGAACTTATAATCTCATACTTATGCCTTTCTTTATCGCTATCGTGACCATGCGATGCTGTCCTACATCCTGCTCTCTGGACTGTACATATTTCGCAGGCATATACGTTACCCCTCGTGCTACCCACCACCAGTACACATACCACTTTCGACGAACGTGCTAATCGAGTCTATTGCTGGGATCCCCTTGAAACCGCCAACTGAGCTGCCGTCTTTTTTTTAATCTATTTAATTATTTTATCGACATGTCAACAAGGTCGGCATTGTTGATAAGTTGATATAGTATAAAAGTCCCGTCTTCATATTACGTGACTACGGAACCTCCTTGCCGAAGCTCGCTTTCGAAGTGATGCGACGGTCCACAGAAGTCTCTCGTGTGTGTGCTGTCATCCCGCTCACCCAAGCGTACAGCACTTGCCAGTTATGGTCCCAGGGTCTTCTCTGCTACCCTGGTAGACCAACAACTATTTAAGAATGAGCGTAAGGGCTATAGGCGCGTGTATCTATCTTTTCTGACCAAGATTCCCCCCCTCAAAGTGCACGCCCTTCATTTGAGACCCTACGTTGGTGTGTTCTCCATTCTACGGACTTTATACGTCTGTTTTTTCGTTCATTTAATCCTTTGGTCTTTTCTGTTCCTTCCCTTTCTCTTTTTTTGTTCCCCTCAATGAATTGGAAAATGGATTTTGACAAGACGAGCTTTTCGGTCGATTGGTTCACATCCGGCAACAAGTATGTCCCCAAGCGCCTGTCGTTCCCGAAATCTGCACGCATTAGCATAGATGACTTTGTTTCAGACTCTCCGGTGAGTCATTTGTTCTCTGATATCATGTCCTTGTTGTGTGACTGACGATGACGGTTTCACTTGCAGTTGAGCTTTTGTTTCAGTCCAGTTGGCGAGGTTGCCATTCAGAGGCCGCGTTCCTACTCTTTTGTCGACGACGCGCCTCTTGAGGGGGCGGTGTCTGGCTGGACCACCAACGCTCTTCCCTCCCCGTTCATTTCCCCTCCAAGTGCCGACGAATCATACCCGATGTATGACCTAGATGCGATCGACGCGATCAGAGCGTTCGAGGAGAAACAAGAGGCTTTCGTGCTCCCTCATCCTGGTCTCGCCTCGATCGTGAACGACTGTGCATCCTGCGGGGTCAACATGGACCCTTCATGCTTGAACGACCTGGACGAACAGCTCCTCGTCTCGCCCATGGAGTGCTTCACGGAGCTATGTTGGGCCGAGGCCGTCCAAGACGAGCAGTTTATCCCCTCCCCGTCTACCAAGCAGCACAGAAGAATGCGCTCTCGCGCGCGTTCGTTCAAACGCGACGATGAATCTCCCCCCCTTTCTCCGCCTCCTTTCAACTTGGTCAAAGATCGTGATGGTTACCCGGGCAGCTTCGAACGCGCCCGGCCGCTGGCCGCCAAAATAACACTTCCGCTAGAAACGGTTAGTCTGCAACGTTTTCTTGATCTCGATCGTGTCCTCGTAGCGCTCATCGAGTGTGAAAAATTCTTGGGATTGAGCTGATCTGATGCTTCTTTCTGGCTTCTCCAGTTTCCACACGCCCACTCTTCACCCTTTTCCGAATCATACGATACGTTATCGACGTTTCAAGAAAAACGACCCCCGTTCGCCCATATCTTGTACGCCGATCCTGACGGGAGCCCGTTCCCCCATAGCAGTAGTTTAGACGTGCCTCGGCGGCATTTGGAAGAAAAGCGATTTGGGGGCAACGTGCCGACGAAGACGAAGACGGCGACGATGCCCAAGATGACGACACTGCCGACGCCGCGGCTTCAACCTGCACGGTCGAACCAAGTGCTGGGCGTCATTTCGGATGCTTGTGCAACGACGTTTGCGCGTGCACGCAGAAAACCACCGCCGCCTTTCTGATTCCGTCGCTTATTCGCTTCTCCCCACTTTTCCTCTCCCCCCCTGGTTGTTTAAGTTATAGCCGGGGATAGGTTCTGTTATTAGTACTTCTATCTCAGCCCTGGACATAAGCGTCTTCTTTTACTCCCCATACCTTTCTTTCCATACTACGGTATAGTACAGTTGTGCTCTTTACTCCCCCTCCCCCTCGTCTCTCTCTCCCTAATCTAGAGAGATTGTTTCATACAGATACGGTACTCACGCTCTTTTTCATTTCTTTCTACAATCATTTGTCCCATCGCAAAACGAAGGGAAAAGAGGATGATGCAATTGGCCAACTCTGGGTAGATTCGACCCACGTTCTCGTGTAGCTCGCTAGTGCGCTTAAGTTATTTAAATGACCGTCGTCGATACACACTGTTGGCGAGGACCGGAGGACCGGAGAACTCAATATATATTAAATGTTATGCGCCGGCCTGATGTTCAGCGGAGGATCTCAGAAACCAACTTTGGCCGTATATGTACTAATCTACCGTCGTTGAACTGACTTTAAATTGGCGTCGACAAGCGGCGCTTTGGGGTCGTTGAAATGAACAGATCCAATCATAGTATCATGTCAACTGCCAATGTATCTCATCTTATTTGCCATGGATCAGAATTGTAGCGGTACCTCGGCGGTGAACACATCGTTCGTTCGAATCTGGACGCCACTGGGGTGCTGATGTCTCATCCTGATCAGATCATGGATATGTCCATACCATACCCTACGGATCACGTTCGAGGTGACGACATATTATGCCAGATACCGTACACCGTAGCCATGTTCGATAACGACCGTCAACCGTGTGGCGCTGCGATGCGTTCCAAGCGACGTCCAAATTTCAAAACCTTTTTTTTTTTCCTCTCTCAGGCAGTCATGTGCTTCCGTCCGCTGGTAAGTGGGCCGTTGTACGCGTAAGGACTTGGAGACGACGGTTCGTCACTGGGCAACTGTGCAGGAACGTATGACACTTGAGAACGTACGATATCGGTATCCTCGTTAACTTTTTTTTTCGACTTTTTGGCGTAGTAAACGAAGTCAGATAGCTCAGTCGAAGTCGACTCAGCGTTGGCGTGTGCGCGGACGTCCGACGAGCGATGTGATTAGGCTGAGCCGAACGCCCGAGCGTTCGGCGGGGCTTGGCAGGTTCGGCGTTTCTCACATGTGGATGCCAAGGACTACTTCGACTGTTCCAAGTATGGCTGGTTGTGGGATCATCGAATGATGCCACTTCTACCAAGGATGTATGGACGCAAGTACAAAGTCGTAAGTAGAGTTGTATGCGTACCTCGGCGTGCTCATTGGCACCCATTCGTTCACCCAGTTGCCGATCTCAGTCTGACATAGTGTGTTGTCTTTTTTTTTTTTCGTTTTCCGTGCACGACCATGATGCTGCTTTAGACCCATTGGAACTGCGTAAACCTGTCTACTTTCCTAGGGTCCCAGATCTCGGGTCGAGCAGCTTGAACCATACTCCATTCCGCACAGCTCCCGGCAAAGTTAGCAGGAGCCGCATAATAGGATCCGGTCCCTTGCAAGCCAAAATTTTACTGTTCCGAGATACGAAAAAACAACATGCACATGTGAGGCCCCGAGGACATGCCACATGCGCCATCGCCATGGAATGCGCGTCAAGTGGCGGACAAACTCGGGAAGTGGAGGCGGCGTTGCGGGTTCACAGGATCAACGACCGGTCCGGTGGGCTTGCATGATACTTTCAAAAAGTCTCTCATGAGAAGCATTGCCAGCAAAATCAGGACTAGTCGCTCGCGGAATGGTGCCACGGACCCTTGACGAGTTGGAACCGAGTAGAGAAAATGCCTCGTGGTCTCCCAGGCTGAGCGGAAAACGCGACGCGCGTAATTCCGGGTACGAGCACAAGCATATTATGCTAATTATGCTAATCAGAGCGAATGACGACAACTTCGAACGCGTGAGCACTACATACAATATATCGTGATCCAAACTATCCAAGCCTAAATGTCAATTATCATAGGGAGAAGCCAATACTGCACGTCACCACCCAAAATATGCATATTATATCGCGTCACGTTTCTCCCGCTACTTTCAGCAGAAACTTGGACTCGACGTCCTGTTCCGCACCCGCTCTTGCAATAGTATCGTTCTTGTCGCATGGGAATAGGTTCTCCTCTTCGCCGTTTTCGTCGTGTGTCGACACGATCAAATACAAGGTTGCGCTAGGATGGACAGGTTGAGATCTAAACGTGAACAAACCGAGGGAGACGAGATGACTCACCGGCCCGCATCCAGGCCAAACGACTTGCACACGGCTGCGAGCACCTTGGCGACACGGGTCGTGCTTTTCGTCGTGAACTTGGACTCTTGCTGCGATGGTCGATGAGCGACACGGATCATGAGTTTGTGGTAATCGCCACTTGACTCGGTTTGGGCTTGGGTTCCCAACTCGGGCGGGGGTTTCGTGTGTGCTGGCGTTAAGGCGTGAGCATGAATGGGGCGCATCGGTCCGAGTCGAAGACGACTAGAAGGTAGACATACTGGATTGCAAGGACGTGTCATGCGAGCTGGATCCATCTTGATTCTCAGCCTCGCTCTTCTCTTGTTTTATCAGTTTACCTGTGGATCAGATTGAATGGGATGATTGATGATCGATGTGACTTCAAGTTGCTCTGACTCACTCGATTCGTCGAAGGGTTCAGCTCGTCCGAGGTCCGTCTGGGAAAGAGAGTAGCTATATCTTTCCTTCTTAACTTCTTTTCATGTATTCAGCAAAGAACAGGCAATGACGTAGACAACGGCATTATTCCCACCTTGCTGGGACGGTTTTGGGGAGGAAGCAATGGGGGGAACCTGCGAAGCTGTTGCTTGAGGTTCTTTCTCGGACGTCTCAGAATCGGCATTGTCGTCCATATTTTGGGATAGAAGACGACGACGAATTCGCGACCTTCGTTGGGGAATCGCGCTCAATTCCTCTCCTGAAGTTTCTTCACGTTCATCTCCGGCTGTAGTAGAGGCGCCGCCGAGGTCATTCCCATGGTCTGATGGGACGTCTGGATTTTCCTCCGCCCGAGGAGGAGGTTCGTCCTGCACGACCGTTTTTGCCGAACCATTTGGCAGAGTACTCAGATCCACTTGGTCCGGTCGCTCGCGTTCGCTCTCGTTCTCTTCTTCGTCAGCGTCCAGAGGTAGTTTTCGTTTCAGATTTTCTGGTTCTCCTTTGACGATAAGCACGCTTCAGAACAAGGAGAGAAAAACTTACCTGGAGGTGGCAATCCGTTCACTGAATCAGCGACGTTGACGGTCACACACCCGATGAAGGTGCTTATTTGTTCCCATGCAGCCTCTGTGATCCTTGCTGGGCGCCCATTGCAGAGGTTCGCGCAAGCGGACGAAAAGGTAATGTCAACATCCTCGCCAAGGCCAAACTCTTTCCTGGCCACTTGTTCGAGCGTCTACACCACACAGTATCAGCCATCGGCAAAAGGCAGACACGATGCGCAATAGCCTGTGCGCATCGCATCGTACCGGTGACCCGATACAAATTCCTACCTTGAAATCGTTTGGTATGATGGTGTAAACGTGATCGTCACCTCGAGTGAGGACCAGGAGCGGTATTTTTCGGACCGGCGGCGTCACGGACCAGTCGATGCAATTGTGAGCCATTTAGTGAACTTGGCAGCGTGTTTGAGATGGCGCTGGAGAAAGAATTTGAATCAAAGGAGATCGTGTTGCTTGTGTTGCTAGTAGTAGTACAAACGCGTGCACGGGATTATCACGTGCTGGTGAATGGGTTTACGTAAACATCCTACTCCTTCCTTTCGCTCGACGACCTGAGCTTCCCTTAACTCTATTGATTTTCCGGGTCTTTTCTGACCTGTTAGATCGATATATACCACCCGATGGTCCTGCCAGCAGTCGGGAGTCCGGGGCAAAGTCAGAGGAAGCCTAGGCCTGAGGGAAATTGTTCACGAAGCGACCTTCTTGCACCGTCAATAAAATAATGTGCACTTTTATCGAGGGTGACGGTATTCTGGTATCTGCATTCAATTTACTGGGACTCTGCAAGTCAGAATGTTCGGTTTCAAACAGAGAGAAACTCGTCCTGATTACATAAACTCCTCCTCGTCCTCATCGATGACTTCGATTTCTCGATGGCGTTGCTAAACGAACAAGAAATTCTGTATTTCATGAGCGTCGGTGCCTCTCAGACCCCAAATCCTGACCAGAGTTTCGAGGTTCGTCCTTTCTTCTCCAACTCTTGCTTGCTATTCATCACCACTCAGGAACTCCGCATCCAAGACTACCTCAAAGCATACCAAACTACGGGTCGGCCACCAGCCCCATGTCCACAATCTCCAGACACTCCAAATGCACGCGCAGCACTCGGCCTACCCCCGCTCTTCGTCCCCGCAGCCATCCCCGTGCCATCTGACAACATCAACGGCGCTCGTAGCATCAGCAACGCGCCCGTCGTCCACTCTACCGACCTCCCAACCCTCCATGAATTTCGTCCGATCAAAAGCGTCTCCAGCGGGGACTCCTTCGAGAGCATCTCCGCTCAAACGCTCTACAGTCACTTTTCCCACGAGGTGGGTTTGTCGACCTGCGCGATCCCGACGTTCCCTGTCACTGGCACCTTCGTTTCTCTCTCTCTGTTGTTCTATGACGTTCTCGCTCGCTGACCCACGTCCGTCAATCGAACAACAGGAGCTCCGATATCACGCCTATGTTGCTGGTAACAAGGTCATGCCACCCATCATAGTGACACCACCGGGTGGCACGATGGACGGCGATACGACATCTATGCCTGTTCACCCGTTTTACGCCAACGACGCCCCCTCGACAGCATACCTTTCGTCGATCACGACCCCTGGCACCCCTGACTACCTCATGAGTATCGTCGCGTCGCCCAAGTATGAAAAACATTCGTTCGAGGTTCGTCTTTGTGTCTAGTTGGAGACTCTCGCTATTGATCTCCTTTGAACCAGGAGCTTCGAATAGCATGCCTCATGGCAGGCAAAGAAGTCGGGTCGTCAGAAATACCCACGCGTGGCGCGTTGCCAGCCCAATCGGCCCCGACCTTGTTTGGACGCCCGCGAGGCGACGCGTTTTCGTCGGGCCCGTTGAGACTCGTTTGAATGCTCTCCCGGCATTGGCACCCAGCTATATCTCATCTGGGACCCTTGTGTCGTCACCTCTCGTTGGATGTGAATCGGATGTAGATGTAGTTCTGCAGAGCATGTGGTCCAACTGAACGGGCGATGCGATCAACGAAAGGCAAGGAAGGAAACATGGTAACATTCACAGTCACTCTACAGGTATGCATTACATTCAAACTTCGTTGTTGCTACGTTCGTCCGCCTTTCTCTCCGTCTCTATATCTCATGTGTACACCCGCGACTCGCTTTCAAGGGAGGCTCAGTACGACTTCCATGAACCCATCGTAATCGATTTGAATCCACCCGTCCGCGTCGCTGTCACGACGTTTGAATGACTCGGTGATCTGCTTGACCACCACACACGCGCGCACGAAGCGATCGAACGTGATGCCAGGCGGCGCGCCTGCAGAGTACGTCGCCGGTGACGCGTACTTGCGCTCGATCAGCCCAATGAGGCGTGGCGTGAGACGGTACCTGCCCGTAGGTGCTCAGTCAGTCCATCAAGTCCATCAGCCCTTGTCGTGGCAGGATGTGTACGCACCCAAACTGAGCGAGGGCATCACGTAGTTCTCCAGCATCGATTGTCCCAGAATGGTCCCGATCGAAATGACGAAAGAGGTTTTGCCAGTCCTGGTGGCATAAACGCGTCGGTGAATGTCTTGAAAATGGGTCATCAGACGACTGCCCACCTTGATGTACCACCAAATGCCAGAAAACTATCCAAATCGTCAACGATCCGTCTCGGGACCACATTCAGGGACACGAACGCACCTGTTTGAACCCGATGGTACCGTGTCGCTCGGTATCCTATGGGATGAAACGCGTCACCACGTGCTCGAGGGAACACGGATCATACGTACAAAGAGCTGCATCAGAAGCTTGATCGTGTCCGGATCGAAGGCTACAAGAAAACGTCCGCAACCCATTCAATCCGACGCGTACGAGAAGAAGAGAGAGAGAAAGCAAGAATAGAAAAGAGAGTGACGTGACGTACGCGCCCAATCGCCGTGGTCCAGAGCGCGCTCTGCATTTACCAACGTATGTATCGCATGGTCGGTCGTCGATTCGCGTCAAGCGATCACGATGATCCCAAGATCCACGTATCCGAATATAGGATGGAGCGGTGAATATTCGTCAGCAAGCGTTCGCGTTGTCACAGAAAAGAAAGAGGACGACTCACGAAGCTCGACGACCGTAATCTCCCCTGATCGATCGGCGTTGACCCCATGAAACCAGGACCATAACCTACGTGACATGTCGTGTCAACCATCCGAGTGCTCTCGATCTCAATCACATCGACGACGACGACAACAATGAACAACGAACAACGACCAACGAAATAAAAGACGAGGACGAAGAAAGAAAAGACGCACTGAGGATCCGCATCCGGCGGCGGAGCCAGCGGGAGCGCTGGCCCGGGATACCCCGACACCACACTGGGCATACCAACGGGCGGCACAGGGGAATAGATCCGATCGATCGCGCTGGGCGGGGGACCGTACTGCTCTCAACGATCACCGCCACGTTACGTAGACCGCGGTGGCGCACATCGCATCAGCATCAGCATCGAGTCGGTCGATCGTCGATGTGTCGAGGAGCAGGCAGTGTGATGAACGTTAGGAACCGACGATCGACGATGGGGACGAGGACGGATGTGTCAATAGGTTGTACTCACGCCTGCGTAAGCCATGATGAACGTTCGATGGGCTTCAGAGCAAGAAAGAAGGGGAAAAAAAGAGGAGCAGGAAATACACGCAAAGAAGAGAAGGATGGGATCGTGATAAGCAGACGCCCGCAGTGCCCACGCCCCGCACCTTCCATTTTACGCCGATCAAAGTATGTCCCCGTTCCGGACGATATCGATTCCGCAGTCGTTCCGGTTCTAGAAGGTTCATGCCAAGGTCGAGTCTAACTATAAGTAGTGTAGCAAGTACACCAGGATACACACATCAATTCACCCCCACCTTCGGCCTAATAACTATCCTAATAATGTTACAGGTATCTATATATCATCCACGCAACGAGTGTGGTCTAGAATGTGTGTGCGCGATTATGTACGTGCATGCAAGGTAACTCGTACGGAAGAGCGAGAAAAACAGCAGATCATAGCGTCGAAACATCCCTATCACGCACTCGCCGCAATCACAGGCGGAAAATCCACCGTCTTCTTGCCGCTCCCACCGCCCCCACCCCCAGTCATCAACGCTCCTTTGCCTCCTCTCCGTCCCCCGGCATCCCCATCGTTCATCATGTCCGTGCCATATGGTGTCCCGAAAGCCTCCATTGACTCGTCCTCGGGTTTCAGCGCCAACAAACCAGACGGTAACGGAACCATCCCACCGGCACCACCTACGCCCTTGGCAGGAGGTCCACTCGCCTTTGCCTTCTTCTTCCCAGTTCCCGTAGACGCTCCGCTCTTCATCACATGTCCAAAAGGCCCCAACTTGGATTGAGGGGCAGATGGTACATCGTCCGCTAGAGTCGTCACCGTCGGTGGCATTGCAGGTTCCATGATGCCAGGCACCATGACTCCAGGAGGCGGGGGGATAAACGGCATGCCGAAGATAGGTGGAGGCGCTGGAACGGAAGGTTGTGCCAACGCTGCAAGTCGTTCCTGATAATACGGTCTGAGCAACCCGATCTGGTTTTCCACGTTCTTGGAGGAAATGGGAACGAAATCTGGGGGCGGTGGGTAAGGCGGTGGAGGCTCCGTCGGCTTTACCCTGTCATGTTTGTCAGTTCGTTCCCCATGTGGCATACAAAACGGACGTACATGGCCGTCCCGGTCCCATTCCGCTTCCCTTTCAGCAATCTCTTGGGTATGTTCAAGCTCGAGAGGCCAAGTTCTGCAGCGATGCCCAACTCCTTCAATCCGAAGAAATCTTCATCGAACGCTTCAGAGAATCCGCCCAAGCCCATCGCAAATGGCGTCTCCGTTTCCTCGTCTTCTGAACCAGCGCCAAACAGGGCATCGTCGTCGAGAACGTCTACGGTAGTTGCTTCACGGTAAGCATTAACGAGCTTCTTCTCCAGATCCGTGAGACGCGAGCCATGCCGTACGACATCGTCCTTGATGTATCGCTCGAGATCTTGGATTTTCGTGATTCCAGATTCAAACAGGGTATGTAGAATGATTTCCTAGCCACATCGTAGGTTAATGTCAGTATGCTCCTTTTTGTCGCTCAAAACAACATCCAAAAAACGAAGCGGTCGCGTTGTAGGCAACTGCTTCCAGGAAACGAATGTCTCACCTCCGGTGTCATCGTCTTTGCATACTTGTCACAGAGAAATCTAAGTGTCCGACCTACATTCAGTAGAAATTCGGATGTTACACCTGTTAGGACATCCAGAGATGAAGCAGAGGCGCCTTTGACAATGCCCAGACATCATATTCAGCACTCACGTCTGGCTTATCGACGTGCCACATTGCAAACACTCACCTTGGAATCCCGCATGTTCCAACACTTTACCGTTCATCCACCGTAAACAATGCATCGCGCGCTCGCCCCCCAACTCAATACCTCCCCTTAGATCGACACCCTTGAAACCCACCAGCGTCTTCCAAGATCGCTCGTCAACAAATTCGTCCACAGGATCATCTTCAGTCGTTTCAAGTAGTTCGTCCGGGCCAGCACCCCCGTCTTCGGCGTTAAGGTTAAGGGCCGCAAACTTGGCATGGGTTCTCCGCACACGTTTCAGAGTTCGGATGTTGGAGTTCATGACACTAAGAAGCGTATTTGGTGGAGCGGGAGGGGCTTGGTGTCTTTTCTTTAGACGTTTTCGCTTTGGAGGTTTCAACGGAGTTGACTCAGCCTTGGTCTTCGGGGGCGGGCGAACCGAAGGGGGTGACGGAGGAAATTGGACGAGACAAGGAAGACCGTTGGCAAGTAACGCGTCGGACTGCACGGCAGACCACCAGAGTTCGGAGACACTTCTGTTCCTCTCCCTGAAAACGGTTTCATCGTCCGAATCCGGAGGTGTGAGTCGTGCCCGTTTCCGAGGGCGGTTGCGGATGCCGTTACTGGGTAATTTCAGGGAAGAGCTTCGATATGCAAAGGTTCGATAGACAACCAGCACTCACGGTAGTCTGCGTTTCAGTCCCATGTCTCCCTCCAGTTTAATGTTCGTCGGCTGCTCGTCCTCACTCTCACTCTCCCATTCCGGCGCCACGACGTAGCCCCTGAGCCTGTCGGCAAGACCTTGGTTTAAGTGTCCGTTTGCATGGGCCAATGTAGATGGTCCAGGTTCGCCAAGACCGTCCAACTCGGCATCGAATGATCGGAACGTGGCCATCCCGTCAGGAGTACGCACAAGTGCAGGCATGTCTCCAAAGGGTACATCCATGCTCATTTTCTTGACAGCAACTCCCGGGCCGTGTCGGATACCATTAATAGAAGAGGGTCGAGACGCTGGAATAGAACTTGGAAAAGATTGTGAGGAAGTGGACAACTTGATACGATCATGTGACGAATGTCCGTTGATCTTTGGTCGCGCGACAGGTCGAGGAGGTGACGAAGAGAAGTCGGGGGGTATAGTAGGATCGACGCGGTCCTTACGGTCCGTTATATTCGCCAGAAGTCTTTCGGCCTTCTTCTTCAAGCGCACCGCACACTGCCGAAGGGGGTGGTCCTGTGGCGAGTGACGATGAAAGGGAAGAAACAATGAGAGGTGGCGTTTTGCAGAACAGAATGGCAGACAATGACAGACGCACCTCTGTCGCGTTATACGTGAAGCAATTCGTCCAGATGAGATCGAGGTCGTCCTTGAACTCGCGCTTGGACTTGTATTGCTTCGCCTTTACCTTCTTGAACATCGTTTGTAGATCCATAGGATTTGCTACGACTAAGACCGAAGAAGGAAGTGCAAGGAGGTATGAGGGAACGTTGTGGGGAGATGGATTGGACACGCACCGTCATAGTAATCTGGATAGTCCGATTTTGCCACTGGCTTGAGAAAGGCTTCCGCATCATGGTTATCCTTGCAATATATGTTAAGAAGAAGTATGAGCACCGTGAGTGATGAACCACACGCACCATTGTGACAGTTCGGAGGTCAACTAGCAGCCCTTCGAGCGATTCATAGAACGGCTCGGAAACCTTGTTGTCGTACCCCTGGCGCTGGTTTGGATAGCATCATGAGACTGCAGTAGTGGCATAACAGGAATTTGCGTACCCTGGCATCCTTGACTGTGTTTAACAGCAGCTTCAGGTCAGGAGTCGCCTGGACCTGACTCTCTGTCAGCGTCCGGAGGAGATTCTATGAGGAATTGAGGCGTGAGCTATGGACAGCGAATGTGACGAGAAGATGGTTACATTCATGGTCGCTGAACGCGCTAACGCGACGTAAGGTTCAGTGACGCTGTGTGGGGCGAGCGGGACAAGGTGCCTAATTCAATCTCCGCTCGTAACCCGGCTTGGAACAAGACACAACAAATACTGTAGATAAAGTCCACAAAGCGTCTTCAAACTTTACATCCACGACAATGCAAACTTGTGACGTCAATTTTTTGTGAGAAGAACTCGTTGGTTCTACTGGATGTCCGTGTCCGGGACTCCCGGGTTCAATGCACGGTACATGACCAACATAGTCTGTTTTGTCCTAAAGTGCGTCATGTATGCACTCGAGACGAACTTGTGTCCACCACAAGTCCGTCTGTGGACCGGGGACTGTACCCTCCTGCCCCTCTATCCGCGCGGTCCACACATCGAGGCCGCCGCCAAGTACTGACATATCTAATGATGGATGTACTTGACTTCCTGTCCATCATTAGATATATCAGTCCCACTTGACGGCCGCCTTGACGTTCGGACCGCGCGGATATTCGGGCCGCGGCGGGGTATAAGAGGGTAGAGATGTTTCCGATCGGCCCCACCTTCGACATGTCCTTCGGAAAAGTAATCACTCTCAACACCGGCGCAACCATCCCCCAGATCGGCCTGGGGACGTGGCTGTCTAAGCCGAACGAGGTCGAAAACGCGGTATGGCATACGATGGACCTTATCACACCGCTAATCCCCGTTGATCTGTTATCTAGGTGGAGATTGCCGTCAGGAATGGCTATCGTCACCTCGACTTGGCTAGGATATATAAAAACCAGGATGAGGTTGGACGTGCCCTCAAAAAAGTCGTCCCTTCCGTCGTCTCCCGCGACCAACTCTTCATCACTTCCAAGCTCTGGAACTCGTCCCACCAGCCTCAGGCCGTCGAGGCTGAGCTCGACGAGACCCTTGGGCAACTCGGTCTCAATTACCTTGACCTTTATCGTGCGTATGGAGACGCCTACAGCCACCTATTCATCTGCTGACAGGCTATCGTTTAGTCATCCATTGGCCTGCCGCGTTCGTGCCCGGCAAGGGTCTGGTCCCAATCAACGAGTCCACGGGCGAGGTGGAACTCGACACGGAAACGTCTCTCGTAGACACATGGAAGGCCATGATCAGGTTGCTGGAGACAAAGAAGGTAGCGTGTTTGCGTCGATTTGTGCGGGGCCGGACACGAGTGTTTCCACGCAGGTCAAGGCGATCGGGGTGTCCAACTTTAGCGTCAGTCAAATCCAAGGTATCATCGATGCAACTGGTGTCGTCCCTGTAGGTGCCCGGGCTCCGATGTTGCTCCATTTCGGTACTTATCCGGTCGTTAGGCGGTGAACCAGATCGAGGCGCACCCACTCCTTCCGCAGGACGAATTGGTCGCATACTGTGCGGAGAAGAACATTCACCTGACGGCTTACAGCCCTCTTGGGAACAACTGTGCGCGTGTACTGTGAAATACGCTTTCGTACTGACGGGCCGTTGCCAGTGGTGGGAGTTCCCATGTTGACCGAGCACTCTGTGGTTCAGTCGATCGCGGAAAAGCTTGAGGCGACCCCTGCCCAGGTGTTGATTGCCTGGGGCGTTCGCCGTGGGTATTCGGTTATTCCCAAGAGTGTCCAAGAAGGTACGTGATGGCTGTTGTCCTCACGACCGATCGAACGTGAATGCGCTGCCAGGCCGTATCATTTCCAACTTCAGGCAAGTCGCACTGAGCAAGGAGGAGTATGACCAGGTGACAGCAATCGGCCATAGTAACGTCAGACGGTAAGCAACGAGTCGTTTTCGATATATATTTATATTTTTCTGAGGGTGTGACAGGTACAACACGCCGATTACCTACCAACCCAAATGGAACATCGACATCTTTGGAGAGGAAGTGGAGAAGAGCGCAGCAACGCGGGTGAAGGTTTGTTAAGTAGTTTGTTAGATTTTTTGAAACGAGAATGGATTATTATTTTCGATGACGCGATCCGCGCGATCTCGGCAGGTAAATTGGATCCGCCAGTTCGATCGTGCCTTGGCTCGGCCGTTGACACGCCTCAGACGTCGAGTCTTTGTGGGGAAAAATCGTTCTTATTTTTTTATTTTATATTTCTTGTTATATTATTCCTCCTTTCCATATTCCTCCTCCTCGTTCTTTCTCTCTCTCCACCCTCTCTTTACTCATGCCAGGTGGCTCCCCATCGGCCTTCCTTCTTTGGTCCATCCTTTCCGTCCTGGTCAGTCTCTGTCTCGTGCCCCTTCCACCCTCTCTTCCTCATCCCCTTCCAGTTCTTCGTCTTCCACTTGTGCCATCTCTGGAACTACGACAAGTTCCACTGTCTCAAATGGAACCAGTTTGGCAGGCAGCCAGGCGCATTCAAGCGTTTCATGAGCGTGCGTCACAGCCTCCTCGACTCTCGCTCTCTGCTCACCCTCCTCCCAGTATACCTATCTAGCTACCCTCATCTGTCTCGTCTTCTTTAGCGTGGTGCTCACCTTTCTCAAGTTCCAAGAAGGTCCGTTTACCGCCTTGGCCTCTCTTCCACACTCTCAGCCTTCTCTCAGGCTATGTCATGACACCACAGGGCCAACGTATGACCATCCTCTCCATTCGACCCTCCTCTGATCCACTCGCCAGTTACTCCCATGCCACTTGATGACTATTCGCCCCCAAACAAGAAATGGGTGCTCCCGCTGTTACTTGTGTTCAGCGTCGCTTGGGGTTGTGAACTGTCAGTCTCCCGTCTTCCCTGTCTCCTCGTCTCATCTTTTCTTTCTCAGTGTCACCCACCTCGAAGGCAAGCCCGCTCCCATTTAATCCTGTTGCGCCCTAGTCATCGTTCTGCGTGACAGAGTTCGCTTTCTGGTTGTTCCTCCAAAACCAAGGTCCCGCCACGAGGCACTGGTTTGAAAGTGGCGAGTACAGATTCTGGCTCTGCGGTATTGCTCATGATCACTTGCGTAGGAGACTGGCTGATTCTCGTTGCCAGGCGCCTTGCTCTCTTTGGTCGGCGTCCCACTCACAACCTTCGTCTCCCGCAGACACCTCGACTTGGTACCCTTCCTAGCATTTTTCCTGGTCACCCTATTCACCACGACTTTTGTCAGTGTTTCGCTTGGACGCTTCTCGTCGGATCTTCCGCGTCCACCGCGACCTCCCTAGCATTTCTTTACGTCCTATGGCGATTTCCGGCTTTCATCCGTCGCGTAAAGGACGACGGCGCAGCCCCAAACATCGTTCTCCGTCTCGTCTTTTTTTACCAGCTCAACGTGCGTCCGTATCCTAACGATGAAATCTTAATTGACCACGCCACTTTGCCGATCTAGGTCGGGCGTATCATTAATCGTTTCCTGTTTTCCCTCCCATTTTTTGTACTATCCCTGGACGGGGTGGTCCAGGGAAAGCATCCGATCAACAGCAGCACGTAAGTCTCTAGGGTCATGAGTTCCTCCGCGACCTCTCATCCGTTGCTTCTCATCAAGATTTTGGCCAGGTAAGCCGCGCCTCGTCGAATTGACTGAACAGAAACGATAACAGGATGGTCAGACTTCTTGCTTATGACGGGCGGTATTGGATCATTTGTTTCATCCGCGCTAACTCTACTTGTGTGTTATTTCCGCCATCGCCTTTATTCCAGGTTCTGAGGGCTATTGTTTTCTTCATAGATCTTTTTCCCACGTTCGCTGACCCAAGAACTCGGATACACCATCATCTCTGCAACCAAATCACCACCGATGGTGTCCATGGACATTGACCCTCCGCCTGTCCGAGGTCTCCCTCCTTCCCAGGGCCCTGCTTCCCCCAAGGACCAAGTGGTACCCGTCTACCGCGTGTCGTCGGAATATCATTCGTCCGCATCCGGCCACGACGCATCGCCCGAATACGAACCCGAGGATACATCAAATGTCCCACCTCCCGGTTCGTTCGAAGGTGATGTCAGACTTCAAGCATGGCAGCCGCACGAAGTTGGCCCGTCCGGCTCAGAGGCATACGTATTCGACCGACACTCGAGGGGTTTGGTACGATCGCGCTCGGAGGGGCAGCCGACGGCACTTCACCCTTATGTAAGCCCCTCGTTTGAGTTGGCGTTGGCGTCCGTTCTGATCGTTGTCTGTTCTGCAAAAGGTTCGTGTATTCCGGTCACCGATAGGTGAGAATCGATCCCCTACCTTCTTTTTGGTGTACCTGAGCCATGTTGCAGATCTATGTGATGTCGAGGCGCTCGACGATTGGCCCGACCGATAACGAGGCAGCCTCGTGATGCGGGATATGATACCTCCTCCAGCACGTTGATAGCACGTGTCGAGGACATACTCTGCGGCCGCTTCTTCGATAATTCTTCCATCGCATGTGCATCGCACTTTATTTTTCTGTTTCTCTCTCTCGTGTTTTCACACCACGCTCTGTCCATCGCACTCGCTCACACATTGCTGCATCTACTATTATCTGTCTGTTGACGACCTCTGTATTCGTAGCCCCCACCTTGTCACCCTTTACCCCAGTGGAGAAAAAAGCAACTGCCACTGATACCCCCATCGAACACGTATGCTACACAAGTTTTTTTTTCACTCTTTAATCATTTTCTTGTACTTTTTCCCTTCGTCATACTCGATCTATGGAAATCTATTGTTGTCGAACGAGACACTAGCTTCAATAATTATATTCTGAGAAGGGATTTATTATTAGGAGAGATAGTGATATTTAGAACAGCGTTAGCAAAGCTGGGTCATTGATACCTGACGTGCGATCGAACTCAACATTGACTGCCAAACTTTGTGCGCTAATCATCAGTTTTGTAATAGACGTCCAGGTTCGTCAACCAAGAAAAAAAAAGAGAAGAGGGGGAGAGCTGCAAGGGTTGAGCCGCGCCCATTTGCGTCACATCTGTCGGTGACCCTGAATTCCGACTCGGAGGACCCCCTCCATTTCCTTTTCGTTCTTCTAGCGCATATCGACGATGCGAGAAAATCCCATCGTAATAAATTCCTACAAAGTAGTTTGACATCCCACGAGCCTCAGGTCGCATCTTCATCCGGAAAAGTTCGATCCCATGACACGCAACGCAGTAAGGTTGTTTTGAGACCGATGAAGTATCGTATCCCCAAAATCAGGGCAAAGACCAAAGTAGAACGAAAGGATCCCAGTAGGGCAAGTCGACACACGTGTCCGACTCCTCGTGGTCGAGTCTGCGGCTGCGGTGGCGATTGACCGCGATGTGATAACAATGCAGTGATATCAGATCAGTACATAGTGGGTGACGAGTTCGAATTGGCAGTGGCGGCATATACTGTATACTACACTATCGCGACAAGTTCATTTTGGGAAGAGGTAACACGTACGTCAACCCACCCGATTACAGTCAACGCGAGGGCGAAGCGAGAAAGCCAAAAAAAAAAATAAAGGACAACTTCTCGGCGCCCTGCCGAGTCCAGAAGAAGGCAGTGACTAGCGATCGATAACAGGGAACAATAGCCGTCGGATCGGTTCGGAAAAAAAAAAGAACAAGGATGAACTTGTTCGGCGTGTCACAGGGCCCGAGCTCATTATTGAAGTGAGACCCAATGGGCGCATGCACGAAAAACCGCCGGGTGCTCGGTCTACGGCGATCAAACCTGGACGCCGGACGTGATGCCAAGTGAAGAGTGAGGGGGGAAATTCCGAGTGGGACGGGCATTCACACGCCGAGGACCCTTCTAAGATGATCGCTAAGTACTACTGGGTACCTGTGAGGACAGAGTAACGTTACTTCAATGAGCCGCCGGATACGAATCGCTTCGAGCGAGTTGTTGGTCAGATGCGACATATCTGATCGAGTCCAACGGTTGAACGAGACGACCGAAAAGGGCAAAGTTGCCAAGGGAAATATTTTCTCATTTTGGTCTGCGCAAACGTTCGTCGTTTGGATGCACTCGCAATGGCCAGGTCGCGCAAATTTCGATCAAGCAGCACTTCACGCACATTGTAACAAAGATCAGATACCGATCAATAGGACGAGGGACTCGAGACGATCTCTGGCTGCTCGCGCCCACAGTACGACAAATGGTGACGAGGAGAGAGTCGGAAGTCCAGGGGAGGACAGATAATAGATTGAAACACGACATCCGCTTGGAAGAAGCACGATGCGGTATTTGAGTGACGAACAAAAAAAAAAACCGGTCCTGTGGATGGCACAGCAACACATATGTGGCATGTCTATTATAAATGAGCACAGAAAACTGAACAAGACGACCGTACCTGAGGTCGCCGTGCGCCACTCTTCGGGGATTGGTCGGAGGAGAAAAATGCGGAAATCAACATCGAGTCCAAACGGGACCGAAGTTCCATCAAGGTAAGAACCCAATGATCAGATGTGACGTGGTTTCGTATCAGTGTGTATAAATGGGGATCATTGCTGGTCTACCCTGGAAGAGGTGATCACCTCAGATGCCAACATTGCTACAAACCGACATTTGGCTTGAAGCTAGCCCGTCACATCGGCCCACCAACGTACATAGCTAGCAGTGTCGTTGGTCTTTTTCCAGTAATCGTGCAGGAGAATCGGCATTAGCAATATCCTATTAGACGTCGACAGGATGGTTACTTGACAGCTTCGGTGCCACAGTTTCGTTTTGCGTTTGGCACGAACAGCCAAGTAGAGGTATCCCTAACATAGTCGGCCCCGACCAAGCTAACGGATCCAGCTGGTAAGCGGAGTCGAGCGGAGTTGCATTACGATTGTTAGAACGAACGATTTGCCAAACTTGAACGTTTGTTTGACTTTTCGTTCCAACCTGGTCCGAGGACAGAGATTGGAGTGCACTTGAGTCGTAAACGCGTTGTAATAGTGTTTTACGTAAGACAACGTCGGTCGCGTGGGTTCCACGTTTTTCAGGGGGTGACCACCAAAATGCCAAAGGGTAAAATGCAACGTTAGTTGAGTCATCTACATTGATGCAATCAATGCGATAACCTGGTTTTCAGAGCTATGAAAACCAGCTAATCACCCTTTCAAAGGGGTAATTCTTCAATCTGATGTTCAATAGCGATCGGAATCATCGGATGTGAACTTCCCCCGGGCCAAGTCCTCCAAACCGTGACACGGGATCCTCATATGCATGGCGTGATCGAATCATCAGACCCTTGTCGAGCCACATCAATGGCAAATTACTACTGGCCGCCCGTCTCATCTGAGGTCTCGGCGAGTACGGACCGGGGTTTTACACTCCTAGGTCCCCGAAGATCGATGTAGTAGTAGTTAAGGTGGGCAACAAGTGAGCTATCGTCGTATTATATTGACTCGCTCGGATCCCGAGGTAGTTTTGACGTTTAACTTCGAAACACTTCAATTAGCATCGTCCGAGCCTTCATTTTTGCTTCGCCAGTCTGTGCTTTTTTTATCTGTGTGTTCATGATCTTCGGACATTAGTTTTCTGCCACATGCGGGCGGCCATCACCAGCGTGTGGCATCCTTGCATTCGGCATAACAGAATATTTTAGGGGTCCGTATTCTTCAATAGCAGTTCGGAGGAAGATGCAAGGTTGCGGATGGAAAAGGGTTACGGTTCGAAGTTCTATTGGAAGGTAAGGACTCGTAAATGCCGAAGTGATGATTCGGCCTGGGAGTTTTTTGCGGGTAAAATAATGAACCGCCCAGCTTATCAGATGAAACGTGGACAATGAACTACTGTAGTGTCCATAGTTGGTGTTGACTGATTATCTGAACAAAGCGGAAATTGATGAGCGTGCCTGGAGCTGAATGTGAAGCCAAAAAACAACACCAATTGCGGTGCCCATAACGTGTGTATATGTTTGTGAACTCAACCATCAGAGTTTTATTATATCGTCCATAGTCATGCATCTGATGGGTGCGTTGCACGATCATAATAAATTGATTTGTCAATTATGCTGCATCAGTTTTGTACGCACAGACCAGTGAGACTGACTCGGAGTTGACTCGGTCCTCGGAGTACGACGGCAAAACATATCAATTGGAACTGTCGTCTCAGGTCGAGCAGTGAAAGCGGATGAAATATACGAGCGTCGAGAAATAAAGGCTGGCAGAGATTGGTGTACCTCAGCAGTTGAGTTGTGGTGAGCGCGACATCATATAGTAATCGTGCTAACTTCTCAGGAAATCTGGAAAAAAAATTACAGGGCGATCAGATGAACATATTCATTGCAGGAAAAGGGTTTCCAGTGTTTGTATGCCGCACAGTCCTGAATCGATTATCACTTCGAGTAGTGCAACGGTCTTGCCGCCAAGAATGATGCAGAGCCGCACTGTACCTGTCAATGATTGTGAGATTCACATAACGAAGACACCAAAGCCTGAAATACGAGTCAGGCTCGTCACTGGGCGCCAACGACCCAGGAAAGCGCCTAAAGGACTGTCATCGATTCATCCATGACGTCATAACCCACCGAGGGAATGTAATGTGTTCAGGTGCTCGATGGTCTGAACCGGCGGTTGTAGACATGGGGGTCATGGCAGGAGAGAAGTTCGAGGTTAGCCAGTCGGACGAGTACCGTCGATTCGGGTAGCTAACAGGAGGCGACCCACGAGACTGGCAGGATGAATATACCACGAGGAGGACGGATATCGGTCAGGAGAAAAGAAGAGATGTCGAAAAGCTGTATTCGACTAACTTCTAGAACTTGAATTCGAAGTAGTTCGATGAACTACGCTAAACCACTGGATTCTCACGACGTGGCAAGAACTTTACGCCTTAGATTCAAAATAAGTTGGAAATTGGAGGGCTTTCAGGCCAATGTAGCCCTTCATTTTCCCATCGAAGCCTCGGAGGATAAGATATTATGTAACATGCACCAAGTCTGATGTGTCCTGTATCCTGCCATGAACAACCACTTTAGGAATATTTGATACTAACTCTCACATCTTAGACTCTACCCCGTGGTGCGGAGCAGGTCGAGTGCCCACTCGACGACCCCCATCTCCGGCTTCTGTACGCGTTCGATCGGGTCTGTCAGACGCTCCTTTTCTTTTTCTTGCATCCTCGCCGCCCAAGAGTCCACAGGCTGCTCCTGTTGCATCTCTGGTTTCTTCCAAACATCGTTTATCGCTCCCTGTAGCTCCGCGTCGAAGGCACTAAACTCTTTTTGCAGGCCTTCGCCCTCCGCGCGGTGTGCTTTTGATAACTGCAACAGATGGGGCAGCAGCTTTTTGGCCTCACCTACAGTAGGTCAGTTGCAGTCTTCGGGACTCATTATATCAGCTGTAACAAGACGCACCTTCTGTTACCGTCCATCTCGCAACTAGCTTTGAAACTGATCTGAGAAGATACTCTTCTTCGTCCACCGTACCTTTCCGTCCAGATCCGACCTTGCGTTCCATCTTTCGCTTCGTTTTCGAACTATGCCTGAACAGGTAACACTCATAAATCTCGTTCACATCACAAAGGTCAGGAGCCTAACTTACTTGGACGCCTTGGACGCCATAGATGGTGCAACGGTGTACCTCGTAAATGCCGTTGGCGCCATCGAAACATCTGTCATTACGTCGACATTGTGGAGATTTGTGTCCTCGGTTCCGTAAAACGCATCTTGGACGTTCGTGTTATCAATGTCGTTATAGAACAAGGAGAAATGCATACCAGGTTGCTCTACTTTCTTGATCCGAAGTTCTTGCAATCGAGCAAGCTGCTTGTGAAGCTGGTCACGCATCTCGGCAAGATCATCAGCGAGTTGGGATCGAGTCTCAAGTGCCCCTGGCAGTATCACATCCTCAAAGAGTTCATGTCGCGAGTGCAATGTCATCTATTACGGCCAAGATGAACGAGTGTATACCACGCAAAAGTAAAAGCTCACAATCCTGCGCGCCTCTGAAAACTCATTGCCCTGGACAAGCACGATGACTGCTTGCCGAATATCTCCGGCATAATCAATAAAGACGCGTGCCGCTTCGAGATATCGCTTTTTGGACAAAAGCACCTCTACAAATAGGATAAGCTAGGCAAGCTGAAACAACTCAGGAACGGACCGGAAATGCGGTAAGCAATCTCTTTGACTTCTTCTTCAGGCACCTTTTCCCTCGTGGAGATATCAAAGAGTTCCTGCCACTCCAATGCCCTTTCATGGGCAACCATTGCCTTTCGGAAGTCACCTGCTTCAATAAAGGCTGGTAAAACCCAATTCAGTTAACGTTAGCCTGACTTAGAAGCTAGCTGCGCACCGAGAGCAGCCTGTTTATAATCTCTCCGTTCAAATAGCCAGCTGCCATACGCAGTTAGGACGGCCTCGAGGATGGTTCAGTCAGGTACTCTTTTAGCGCGGAAGAATTGTAGAGCGGACCTGGTATTGTTCTGTACCTCGCCAAATAACAAGACCTTCCTCATAAAGTCGATGGCGCTCAAGATATTCCAGTGCTTCTTGGAAATAGTCAGGACCTGGCAAGGTGTGAGTGACCGATATTACAGCTCCGATTGATCCGACGGACCTGCAAGATTGAGGTTCGATAATGCTTTTCCATATCTTCGAAGATGATCGTCGATTTTAAAGCGCTGGTAATCTTGGGGGAGGGCCCTTAGTTCCCGCAAGAATGGAAGATATTCTCTCGGATCCTGGGACAAGGGCAGATTAGGTAAATCCTATAATTTAACCGAGTTGGGATGACCTTTTGTGCGTGCTGAGCTATCAATAACACCAGCGAGAAGTCGTACATTCCAAGGGCAACGTTGAAAAGGCTGTCAGCGTCCACGAGAAAGATAACGTATTTCACTGCTTCCTCGATCAAGTCTGGTTGTGAATCTAATAGATATGTCATCGGCCCTGCAGAAAGACCCATGGAGCAAAAATATTAACCTCGCAGACGAAGCAGTGTGGCAAGCGCTGCTTCATGATCCGGTGGGGATTTGACCACGTGCGCAGTCAAAATGGAGTTGACATACTTGCTTATGTCCTTGATTTCGAGTTCACGACGTACGGCGTCACATACATCAGAAATTGCATTTTGCGTGAGTTGGCTTTGCCTACGAGGATCAGTAAGAATAAAGCTAAACAGCTTGAGAACCGACCCGATACTGGTTAGGAATAAGTTAATGTAGTCAACATCCTGGACTTGATCAATAAATTTGGGCACCCCTGCCATGAACGCCTCCTGGTTGTGCTGTACGATGATACTGAGATCGATTCGGTGCTTCCTGCATGCGACAAACGCCTTTTTCCACTGCCCTCTGCAATCAATCTAAGTGTAAGTGTCATTTCACGAATCAAAAGGTTGATTACACACGAGTCAAGATCAGCCCTCACGACTTCCATGACCAAAGGGCGAGGACTAATCGTTTCAAGGTTACCTCTGGGCATCTGCAGCACTAGGTTCATTGTACTGGGGATGACTGTCACAATCCTGGAACCTCGTTCGACACGGCGCGTCTCCCATTTGTCGCTCGGAAGTTGCGTAGGCGTGTTTCCGTCGATCAGAGAGTCCTCATCAGTCTTCGTGTTCTGTTCATGCTTTACCAACTCCATAACAGGGACGAATTGGACATCGTGTGCTGTGGTAGTGAAGATGACGAAACTCGATGTAATAACAAACGAATTTGCGTTGCCCGTGAGTGATACCGGCTGAGACCCAGGAGAGACACAATATAATCTGCCTGAATGAGCATGGCCGACAAACAGTCGAATGTCATTCACGACGCTGCATGTTGCCCAGAAGCAGTGCTCGGGAAAGGCACAAAGCGGAACAGCGATTTCTTGGGTACGATCCACTGCCAGCAGTCTCAGAAAGTAAAATTTAAACTTCAAAAAAGTAACTCTACCTTCAAACATCTCTCCATCACTATCCTGCCAAATCGGGGACAGGTAAGTGTGGCTTGCGATGAGTCGACCATTGGCTTTGGGTAACGTTACGAAGGAACATTCCTCCCTCTGGTCGCCATTTGCGTCGGTGATCAAAATGTCATGAATTCTGACGTGGTCGCAGTCTCCCTCTGAACCGAGTAGTGTTACCGTCACTATGCGTTTTGCATCCTCGATTAGGTCGGACACTGACACTTGTCTCCAAAACGTTTCCTTTCCTCTGTCAAGTGGACCTGTTATCCAAACGAGCGTGGGATCCATCACCTTCCCTTTTCCTGGTCCGATCCTCGTATTGAGCGACCAGACAGAAACGCGGCCATTCTGCCATAAGGAAGCCAAAAGGTCATTGGATGGGGATAATGCAATATGGATCGGTGTCTCCGTTGAGGGGGATTTGGCGGGAATGGTAGATATCGATGTTTTGAGCTGATAGGACGACATTGGAGGAGGGACATTTTGAGTACGGAAGGGTGTAAGTAGAATTTCGTCTACGAATGGGATGAATGAATGGAATTATGCCGTAACATGGAACCAACCTCCGTCAACAACCCCGACTGTACCAGTAGCATTTGCACCAGCGCAAGTCTGCCATGCGAACGTTCGGGAAACGATCTGTGCTGAGTAAAAATGGATCAAAGGTCCAAACATCAATCATTGAGGGGAAAGAGCGCTTACAAGCCGTTGTCGTCAATAGCATGAGGGAAATTTCTGGATGCCATGTAACACTCGTGAAATGGCTAGAGCCCGGAGCCCGGAGCTCTTGTTTAAGATACCTAAAATATTCCGATTGGGAAGCTGTCAGCAAAAAGAGCAGGAGTGAGATGGTGGCCATGCTACCAATGATAGTTTCCGGCCGTCCATAGCTGAACCACGTCACCGTCCAGTCTCTCGAGCCACACCGCAAGGATCGTAGAATCAGGAGACCAGACAAGGTCTTTGACTTTATATCCAGATCCATCGTCTTCAAGGGGGCGCCGCAGACTGAATTCGCCATGTCGAAGGCCATTCCTTTCGAAGAATACAACATCATGTCTGCCACTTTTCCGAGCATCTTCAGGCAGAGACCGGACCTCGTTTTGGGTAGACGCTATCAAACCGCCATTCGGTCTCCATGCAGCACTTGTTTCGAGACCTGGTACCGCTTCAGAAGTCGACTGTAGTCGACCTTCACGGGAATACACCCTGATCACGCGTCGCGAAAGAGGAGACGAGCGTGAAGAGACATCAAAGTATGCACCATCTCCTCGCCAAGTAAGACGTGGCCGGCCATCATCAACTAAATTTTCACGTTCGGTGTTCGACTGATCCTTATCAGCCTTTAGATGAGCCCTGCCAATCGATCCGTGGAATTGAGTTTCTTTTGAACCCCATCCGACATCTATAGGAGCATCTGGGTAATAAAATTGTCAGGTTCTAGAAACACTCAGTAGGTGCGGAAATCAATCTTGCCTTCCCCGAACTCATTAGTCTCAATTGGGGCCTCCGACAAAACGTCAAAGGTGGATGTCATTAGAATTACGTTCGTGGCTAGCATCAATGAACGGATAAATAAAACCACTTTAGGAAAATGAGTGGACATATACACACCAGTAGTCAGGGTTACTAGTGAATCATCTGGACTCCAGGCTGCAGCCGTGATTCCTGACTCAACTGTACCCAGGACATCAGCATCGCCCTGGGATAAAGGTGAGGAAAAGAGCTATAACACATCGATCACTTACAGAAAATCCTCCAGATTCGTCAAGCTCCCAAACTATGATATCACCAGCAAAAGTCATGAGGATAAGTTGATTGGACTCGGGAAGCACTTTGAGGCTCGCGATCCGCGCGTTCGTGGAAGCGTACGAGCCGCAAAAGATAAATGAACCGGAATTACGGCCAGACGTTCTCCAGACCAATATTTCTCCGTGTGATGACTCTGTCCCAGCGAAAATAGTGTTCCGATCGAGATCGACTGCGATTGCACTAAGAATGACAGAAACATCCTCCGATGCAGAGCTCGAGAACTGAATTATGTCTTCCACACGCAAGGCAGATATACGGACAGTCGATAATGTTAGGTTCCGCATCGTGATTGTGACGAAGTGTCAGTGTTTTGCCACAGACTCAGAAGAACGAGGTCAAACCCTAACCCTGAGTTACGTTGACTCCGACCCGATTGGGATTCAGGCCGTCAACCACAGAGTTACGGTAGTAAGTATGTGAACACGGAAGCTAATTACAGTAAGCTCGACTATTGGTCAAAGAGGAGATACTACTTCTCATTTATCCAAATGCCCGGGAGTTGGACCGATTACCGGTCAAGCAAGTTCAATCACATATTGCTCGCTTGGACCATGACGTGAAAGGTCGGGTCCGGGAATAGACCTCTATCAAGCAAGACATCTCAGCGCTCCGTGCTCCATCGAACCGTAATACGCGTAAAGCCGTCGCTCGTTTACGGCCAGGGGAAATATGGCACAAACAACTCAAGTATTTGATAAAGCGGAGCCGGATACATAGAACTGGTGTTCACGAAGTACTTCCGTAGAAGTGTAGAAGAACAAACTTTCAGAATTACTATACACCAGTGAGTAAGGTTAGTTGCCCCGCACTGCCAGCTTGTCAAGAATAGCATCCAGTATCGGGTTTCCACCGAGTCTATTCACCTCGTTACGTGCTTGCACTTCCAGTGAGTTCAGTACACTGATGGTATATTCGAATGATTGTGTTACGTCCTTGAGGTACGATATCGTATGATGCTTGAGCGTTAAATTACTAGACTTTTGACGGAGGACGTCTACAAAATCATTGCGCTAAACAGACATCATATAAAACAACGTTGTGATACTTACTTAACAGGAATTTGTTGTCAGGATTTGCCATGATCCCATGAATAATTGGAAACGAAAATTTGCCCTCCGATAAATCGTCAGCAAATCCCTTGCTTTCTGTATACTAAAAGACTGGTGTCAGGCAAGTGGATTGACGGCAGTGAATCTACCCACCACATCGCTCTGCAGATTCATGTAGTCGTCGCGAATCTGGTACCAGATACCGAACAAGTCCACCAGTGGGATATAGTCTCTAAGTAATAAGGGATCATTTACACAAATCAAACCGTTTTTAAAGATGTGCCTCACATGTCAGCATTGACAGTGGCACATGCTGTCATTAATCTCAATGCAATGCGCAGTGCTCCTGCGGTCTCTACCATGAAATAAATATAGTGCTCGCTTCGTCTTATTATTGTAAAGTGCTTACTATCCTTCACCATGTGTATGTACTCTTCCTCTGTGGGACACTGAAGGTGTTCACGCAAAAACAAATCCCTCCCCTGACCATGATGGAGTGCCAACATTTCGTCTGACAATCCTGTCTCAAGAAACAATTCTACTGTGATAGAGAGGCTAGCTTACCATTCAGGATTTGAATGAAGCGAAGACCAGAATTAGAGGGATTCTCAGCTTGATCCAGATAACTGAGCCTGAGCACCTCCCGATATGCAAGGAAATAGACGTAGTTTGTGCTGTTGACAGTCTGGGCCACACCGTATACCTTATGCGCAGCTACAACCAACGCTTCAGATGACCTCCCTTGACATTCCGAACACCGCACCTAGCTTGCCTCTCCTCAATTCCGAATCGTCCTCGACGTCGTCCATTCTATGACCGATGTAAGCATCTGTCGAGCGAGCGCGAGCGAGTCATTCACATGAGACTCGCATCGTGCAGCAACTCTGACGTCCGAACTATGAGTTCAAGTTTGGCTTGGGGTACTTGAAGCCAGTAGTTGAATGCTTTTATAAACTGGTTGCAGACCGCCTTTCCGGGAGAAGACGCAATGTATGTATAAGGCTCGAGTAACGCCTGATCTTAGGAGGTCAGCCGAAGAGTGCGCTTCAAGGAAGAGCTTTAAACATGCCGCCTCTTGCGCTGCAGTCGGTTGAGGTGATGGAGCTGATAAGGATGAAAGAAGGTTGTCGATGAGCTGGGAATGTTGCTGCATCATCCCGTATAATAAACAGCGGTAATTAGCTTAACGCTACCGCGTTGAATTTGAGGAGTATTCTTGTATCAGACAGTGAATGATTGACATTAGACTGGTTACCGACTCCATGTCTGAGTCGGTTGAGACAAACCCTAACCCAATTTTAAGACTCTTCCTCCACTGCGATGGCACCCTCGAGAACAACACGAACATCATCTTCTACGTCTGTAGCAGGCCCTTCAGAAGAACGATCGAACAATAAAACAAAACGTAACCCATACGCCAATAAGCCTCGACAACAAATTCGCCAAGACTCTCTGCCTGGCGTGCAGAAGCTCAAATCAGCCCTCCGGCAAACAAAACGCCTGCTCTCCAAGGACAACTTGGCAGCGGATGTACGCGTAGCAACGGAACGTCGCTTGAAAGCTCTTGAAGCCGATCTCGCTCGCGCTGAGCAATCTCGAAAAGAAGGACAACAGTCAGCGAAATACCACAAAGTCAAGTTTTTCGGTGAGTCTGTCGTACCTTCAGTGGCCGGGAAGAGTTGTACATCTCTAGTATTCAGAACGCAAAAAGGTACTTCGAAGGATAAATCAGGCGAAGCGGAGCATAGCATCTTCGGAGGGAGAGGATAAGAAGGAACTCGAATCGACATTGACTGATCTAAGGGTGGACCTAAACTATGTTTTGGTAACTAGTCATAAGTGCTGGTGGTTTCCGGCCACTAATAACCGTCACAGCACTTTCCTAGAGCCCAGAAATACGTCTCGTTATTTCCGCCCGAAGTCCGCAAACCGGGTTCGACAGCTATAGCAGTCGCTGCATCATCGGACGACAACGAAGAGCGGTCGAAAGTGCGTCAAATAATGCGTCAACGGATGGAACGGGGAGAACTCAGCAATGAGCCCGAAAACGAGCTAGGGAAGTTAGGACAGAATAATGATCGATCGATATCCCGTCAAGGGGGAACTAACGTGCCGCCTCCGTCGACTCTGGCTCGGACTCACACTGATGATGTTGAAGAAGACGATTTCTTTGGAGATGATGATGATGATGACGACGAGGACTTCGAGTAAAGCGAAGCGTCTAATTCGATGACCTCTTGACCATCCCATGTACTCACCAAACCACATCTAATCACAAACACGACGGCTGGTTTTGCTAGGCGGCCAACAAAAAACTTTTTTTCCAGATAGTATCCTGCATCATCTAGTTCCCCGTAAGCTGAGTACAAATTCCCGGAGTCCATCCGTCTAGTAGACCCTTTCTAGTACATAAGAATGATGTCAGATCGATTAATTTGGCCTTCCTCATGATCAGGAATTGAGGGTGGTGAGTTTGAAATACAGCGCATATTCCCTGGGCCTGAAGTTTGAGTGCAAGCTCTCATCCATGTCATTGACAATCCAAAGGCCCACGAGTTACCCCGTAAGTACAAAATCGCCTCGTTCCTGTTACTCATGATTTATGACCCTGACAGCGCAGATCTCTAGGTTTTAGTAAGCTAGCAAGTATTCAACTGCTCGATGTCGGTGTAGCATCGTCATCAACAACCCATCTGGACTAAATAGTTACAGCTATACACAAGAATCGAAAAAAGAAACGTTTCAAGTTATCCGCGTGATAGTACCGATGCCATAAGTGAGGTGAATGTAACAAGATTGAAAATTAATTACCCAGGGTCAACGCAACTTTCTGATCTACTCATGCTGCCAGATAGTCAAGAATCGCCTCTAGCTTCGTGTTCCCACCTAGTCTCGCCACTTCTGCCCGTGCTTGTGCTTCTAATGATTTCAACGCGCTGAGGCTATATTCGAATGAACCTGTCACTTCCTTGAGGTATGAAATCGCGTGTTGTTTGATGGTGTCATTCCTGGGTCTTTGATGGAGAATATCTGCGGAGTTGCTTGTTCATTAGACAAGCACGATATTAAACTTCTGTCGTGCGTACTTAATATATATTTGCTCTCAGGCTTTCCCTTGATGCCGTGGATAATTGGGAACGAAAATTTGCCCTCCGTCAGGTCTTCGGCGAACCCCTTGTGCTCCGTGTACTGAATGATGAAATTGTTAGATGAGTGCGACAGGACGTGGATCGTACCCACATCATCGTTCTGCAGATTCATGTGATCGTCGCGAATCTGGAACCAGATACCCAGCAAGTTGACGAGCGGAACGTAATCACTAATATGGAATCATCCATACTCGATCAAACCATCAAACCATCAAATTGAAAATATTACTTACGCGTCCGTGCTGACAGTGGCGCATTCCATCATTAATCTTACTGCGATCCGAAGCAGTCCTCCTGTCTCTGAACACCGGATGGGTGAGTGCTCGGCTTGTGGCTTTCAAGGACTTACTGTTCTTTACCATGTCTATGTATTCTTCTTCCGTAGGACACTGGAGGTGGTCACGCCAGAGAAGCTCCCAGCCCTGGCCGCGATGCAACGCCAACATTTCCTCTAACAAATTTCGTAAAAAAGGGGGGCTCGTTCGGGCCGAGAGATCGACTGACCATTGAGAATCTGAACGAATCGGCAACTGACATGGGAAGCATTCCACGAGAAACGGCTAGAAGGGACGGCGTTCGGCTTTTCAATCCCGTCCGAATGAGGCATAGTGAGGACCTCTTGATACGCAAGGAAATATACATAGTTCGCGGAGTTGATCGTCTGGGGTATGCCAAATATCTTGTGGGCAACTTACGACGGATAGACTCAATCGGTATGCTATACAACGTACGCCAAGACAGGTACGTACCTGGCTGGCCCCTTCTCAGTTCTGAGTCGTCTTCGATATCGTCCACTCTGTAAAAAAAAGGTAAACACTACGGTAGTGCGGATGAAAGGGAATCGGGTTTACAAGAGACTTGCGTTGTGCAACAGTTCTATAACACGCACTATTGCCTTGAGTTGAGCCGGAGGTACTCGAAGCCAGTGGTTAAGCGCTTGTATGAGTTGGTTGCGGAACCCCTTCCCGGGAGAAGAAGCTACATATGTGAACGGCTCGAGAAGTGCCTAATCCCTTGGGGTCAGATGAAGGATCGAAAGAAAGACTTTGTACGTACCGGCTCCTGCTCCGCATGCACCTGCACGGCTGGCATCGATAGAGACGAGAGCATGTTATCAATAAGTGGGTGGTACATGTTGAATTGCGGAGTCCCTGCACATCCCCAACCCACAGTATAAGAGGAAAATGAGCAATTCCAAATAAGCAGAAAACACCCCAAGAGGATGTCGGTACATCTCGTATTAGACCCATTTCGGTATGAACCTCAGATCACGAATGGAGCTTACCCCTCTGGGTATGCTAGTAGTGCCACTGTGCGAGTGAACTATATCATAGATTAGAATGAACAGTTTTTATGCAGTAGGTTTGCGGTGTGATACTGTCAGTGGGCGCCGCAATGATCTAGGGCCTCGCCACTACACCTGATGCGAGCGGGCGTCATGGCGGTTTGCGAAGGTATTTCACAGCGCTGTGGCACCATGTCGCAAACTCAAAGTAACGAGATGGCTACTTCCTGTGCAGCGTTTCCATAGTAGATCCATTACTTACAAATATGTCGAATGTAGAGAAGGTGTTGTCGCGATGTCTTGAAGCTTGAATTATGAAACCCGGACCCAGGAATGGAATGTCTCACTCGTGATGTCATCTCAACTCTCATCCGGCAAAAGTCCGGATGAGAGACGGCGGACGTCAACATGTCAACCATTGGCAGCGCCTAGCAAGCAACGTTGAAAGTGAGACATCAGGGAACTAAACTGTGAACGTTTTGTGATACTACTTATCTCCAGTAAGCAGGGTCACATATAACGCATAAAGTTATTCTCGGTGGCTACTGACCGGCATCCAGGTCCGCGGCGTCGACTCACGAGGCGCAGGTATTTTAGTATCATCTTGGAATTAAACATTGCTCGTTTAAGTTCCAGGGATATGATATCTAACCATGAGCTGGGTGGGTGCGTGTGACTGTATGCATGATGTGAAAACAGATGGCCCTTGGAGCTTGCCATCCTGTATAACTTGGATATGAAGACGGCGGCGTCCTTGCGTCTAACTATGAGCTAGGTGGGTGCGTGTGACTGCACGCATGATGTGAAAACAGATGGCCCTTGGAGCTTGCTATCCTGCATAACTTGGATATGAAGACGGCGGCGTCCTTGCGTCTGTCAAATGTCATTTATCGTACATAGTTGTACTTACAAGATAGGCCCAATGGTAGTGCCCTACGTATGGTGTAACACAAAGGAAAGCATGCCAGAATTGTGCCAAAATGCGAAGGAGAGACTGATGAATGCGATGGTAGACGTGACAGGGATAAATTGTACAAGATTGTTCGAACAAAAATAATGAGCGACGGGAATAAAATCCCAGGGATTCGACAGAACTGGGTAGATCAGCACCTTGTCAACCAGATGATTCAAAATGTCCTCACAATGAAACTCAAAGCCATTAAATGTCATCGAATCCGACGGGAACATCCGGTATCGGCCTCTCCAACCACCGGGCAGGAGGCATTTCGCAGATGGCCGACTCCCAGCAAAGATCCATGTATGTCTCCAGGGGTTCCAACACGAGATCAACGTCAACATCCTCCAGCCAGTCAGAGTCATACTCTGACCCATCATCGCGAGATACACTTCGACGCAATTCTGTGTGGAAGATAGCAAGGAGAAGCTGCTGTTGGGCAATAGCCTGGCGCACATCGCTAGAGCAGGATTTTGCGTACAGCGCGGTGTTCAGTTCGTGGGCCGAGACCGGGCCGAGACTGGGCGATGGTGGGCGATACCAGGGACTGTCGGAAGGAATGGTGATATACTGTACGCCATCTGAGGGAGATGACTCCGAGCTACTTTCATCACTGCCATCGTAGGGGGAAGATGACAACACCGCAGGAGCCCAGGCCCAGGAATTCAAGTCAAATGAGGCGTCGCTGTCCGATTCGAAATCGTCGGAGAAGGGTGAATGAGAACGACAGGCTCTGAAAGGATGGGTAGCAAATTCGAAGGCATTGTCATCGGAACCATCAAGCTTGAGGACGGATTTATTAGCCTGCAATGAAAGTTAGCTATGATAAGAAACGTGGCAGGACCTGACTCACGCAGTCGATCGCGTCAATCCACGACTGGATGGATGCACTGTCGCCGTACATTTGCTTGTCCGGCATGGGAGGCAATTGGACATCTTGTAGAGACCGGAATATCTCGGACGAAGGGAAAAAAAGGTCCATGAGATCTGAATCTTGACCAGCAACGCGAAGACTAGAAGCTTGAAATGTCATTCTGACACATATGCCAGGTATCGTGAAACAGTTACAAGTGCGAAGCTCAGCTACGCAGGAAAGGAAAATTTACCGGCTTCATCAATCAATTATACTGGTTTATATGCAAACACGATGCTTGCGTGCACCACGGTCCACGAGCGACCAGGGACCAAACTGGTCGAATGAAAACAATAAAACTATTGTGATGAACGTGTCAGCATCACAACATTATGAAGTGCGCCCACGACCCATCACGTGATTGGTATGACCGAAACAGCATCTCGTGAACAATAACCCATCACTGCAGACGGCAAAGCGCTGGACGCTGAAGAGACCGGTGGCTGCATGGATATCTATAGAACAAGCGAAGTGGACCCCACGCGACCATTGTTCTCTCCGAGGAGCGCGAGGTTATGCAAGCTGGATTCGACCACCAAAGACTCCTGCCATGATTGAACAAAAATAACTGGCATAGTACGCAGGACGATGCTGGATCAATGGGTTAATTGTCATGAACATCGCTCACTGGGAGCACAAAACAATACTTACTTATTTCCTTCGAGGGACACAGCGGGATCGTTCTATCGCCTTTCCCATGTCCAGGGTTTCAAATGAATTCTACCCAACGATAGATTGTGTCTGCCTTCTGCCATCCTCACGACTTCACCCAAAGCATCCCAACAATGTTCATGGATTCGGTTCCTTTCTATTCGAGCGGTATCGCTGGGACGTCGAAATGTATGATGACGAGGCTTTGAGTTGTCCACGAGCGCTGCTTTTGGATTCCATACATTCTTTGAGCCGAAATAATACTTGCTATGGACCCAGGCCGCGTGCGTTTTCCGAAGATGGTTCGTGTTGTAAATGACCCTATGAGGGATCCCGCGGTACCGCGCAGCGTTCAGGAGTAGGCTCAGAGTACCGTCCACTACATACATGAGAAAATATCAAGAAACCATGGGTGGATCGAACATACTTCGTTGATGAAAGGAGGCCAGAAAACGTTCGCGTCTTACCCTTTCTTGGCGCGACAGTCGATTACTCTGAAGTTCTTTGATAACCTGTGCGGCAGAATCGAACAAAGGCCGGAAGAGTGTGCGGAACTGCTTTCGAGCTCCATTGTGGTGTAGAACCGACGAGGAACTCGCACGCAGGAAAAGACGGTATAGCGATGTGAAAGACGAGTTCATACGTCACGTGGAAGGATTTCTTGCCGATCATCCTCTTGATTCTCTTCACAGTGCTAATAACCCAGTAAGAACCAATACACACTTCTTAGGATATTAAAGATACACATTTATAAACTACTAACCACACCGAGTCAGTTACAGTTACAAGTCGAAGCCAGGTACTTCTCCTCAACCAACTTAGAGTCTGGGAACCCGGGATAAAATGAAATTATGCCACGTTGCATAAATGACGGTTTCGTATGAGACCATCATGGCTTTATCAGGACCTGCCTGCTACCGCGTGTACAGAAAGATGCTGGACGCCCGATTTTCTGGGTGGTACCTGTGCAGTACGGTTCAGGTAATGCGAACTCGGGTCCTGTGAATGGATCTCACTGATATCAGTACCCCTCTTTGCCGTGGCACGGCAACCCTGCGCGCAGTTTGGATGACAAAGGTGTGTTCCAAGTCCATCTCCAGGCTCGCTGGTCTGGCTCTTCGGTGGATATCATTCATGCATTGCGCTTGCGAGATCTAGACCCGCCATCAGCACGCGATTACCTACAGGTCGAGATGTGTATACGCGCTTACCGGTCTCTGCATCGTGAGATGAAAAAAGAGTGTTATGACTGGCAGAAGTATTAAACGGGCGGTTAAGCTTTCTTTCAAAACATACTTGCTTTTTATACGTCGTGAGTTCCCTATTCAATTTTCATTTGTGGTCTTATGATCAAACGCGGCGCAGTGCCGCCAAAGCGGGGGTGCGGCAAATAGCACTAGAGGACAATGCAGCAATCTCGGTGGCGTTGAAGCGTCACAAATTACAATAGACGCTTTAGCATCAATAACATGTCCCCAAGCGTCTTGTCGTCCACAACGTCCACACCACGAGTTGTGGTCATGGATACGTTCACCCCTTATAAACACAGCTCCTTCAGTTCCGTCCTTCTCGTCTTCTATCTCAGCAACATCTCCTCCGCCCTATCTTCACTTATCTCTATGATCATGGATCTTGCACGCTACAAGGCGATGGATGCCCAACGGTTCGATCCCATGCGTCGCCAGGTTTGTTCTCACCATGTCCAGCCACCCCTTTTTGCCTCGCGACTCATTCCTTCTTAGAAGAAGACTCCTTCCCACTTTGCAATCTCCTCTCCTGTCCCTGACATGGGTCAAGTTCTACGACGGCTCTCTCATCCAGAAACACCCGCGAACGACGTCGTGGGCGGTATCTGGAGCGACCATGAACTGGTCCTCGTCCCCCTGGAAGTCTCCCCTCAGAGACATTCCTTCGGATCCTTCCTTGCAGAATCTCTCGCATCCTTGTCGTCCTCTGGATCTACCGCATCGGCATCGTCGTCCACCACATCATCGACCTACTTTACGACGCCGTCCCCCACCGCAGAGAGTGCGAGTGCTCCCGCAACCTCCTCGTCTTCGGCGCCTTCAACGCCTCCCCCTTCCTCTCCACGACGGACGCGTCATCAAGAAGTGGTAGACACGTTTGACCGCGAGGACCTCATCATCACCCGTACCATCATCCGTCCCGTCAGGCAACCTTCCATCAGGGGCATGTTCTCCAGCAGACCTTCTAGCCCCTTGATAAATTCACGTCCGACAAGTCCGCTCTCCCGCCCAAACACCCCTACCTTTCAGGCGCTTAATTGTTTCCGTCCCGGTGGTTTTGGGACGGATCTAGATGATGTCCATGGAGGACAGATGGAGCGGGGCATCGTCGCCGCACGACCGGTTCTGCAGGTCATCGTCACACAGACGCGCGAACAATACGAGCAAGATCTCGCTTTCAAGGAAGTCGTTCAGGAGGTTTATCCTGAGGCGGTTCGTCGCCGACGGGCCGTCCACTAGCTGGCCGTCGCCCGTTCTTGCCTACAGTAAACATGAAAAGAGAGAAAGACGTAATCATACCCGTATTCTCGAACCGATGGTCGTTGGTCATACTAATTGTGATCATTATTCTTTCGTAACGGATTAAGCAGGGAGGAGCTGGTCCTTTCCTGGGACTGTTTTCTTTTTCTTTCCTTCCTTCTTGCATTCTAGTCTTCCGTTTGCTTATTTACTGTACTACAAACTAGTCCTACTTAGATCAAGGGGCTCATTTACATGGTAAATTCATAGTTTACAAGGGTCATCGATGTATCCATTCACAATCATACTGCGCACACGTTCTTACGGTGTGTATCCTTGCGTGGTAGTTGAAAAATTCTTCTGGCTTTCTCAAGGGGAGACCATTGCTGGATGCCGCGTGTAAGAAAGTATGTCAGGAACACTGATCGTGCGATGTGAGAATCACGACGCCCCTCTGACGCATGTAACTGACCGCGTCGCAGATCCAGCCATTTCCTGTACTGATTGATGGCAGCGTGGAAAACGGTTAATGTTCACTTCAGGAGGACATGCCTAGATGAATGTGTTTCATTCCGCCGGATTTGACGGAGGAAAAAGGGTATATAAGGACTGCATCAGTACTCGGTTCCAGTTGATCGGTCCGGGCGGCATTGAAGTGTTGCTCTGCTCGATGGCTTCACCATGTCTGGTTACACGCTGACTTCGAGCGCCCGTGGCAAACGGGCCTTTACAGCCCGCAGGTCGTGTCCACATCCCCGTCCAACTCCGATACTTCCTCGAACTCGAACCCTCGGAGGAGAAAGGGACTACGCATGGCGCTGTTTTTCTGATAGACCCAGTCTCATGTCGCCTGTGATCCACATCAATTCGTCCGATTGGGGGACCAGTTATTCTCATCCTCGCGATCGTTCTATCGCGCACATCCTCGTTCAGGCATCGCCCTCGATCGTACGACGACGCCTGGGCTCATCATGACGCCATCTACGTGTTTCCTGTAGCGTTCAAGCGGTGCGCAGGTCTGGCCAAAACCGAGAAACCAGAAAAAAATATATCATTAGAGGCAGGCCATAGAAAGTGCCACGTAAATGAAGGTTCTGGGGTGCCAGCAACACCGCGCTGCAGTCCGTAACGTCTTTCTTTCTATCGAGCTTGGCGGACCCGTTGCCAGCAAGATCAAGATCCGGAACGGTGGTGTTCGTATGTGAAGGCGATGGAATCCTTACCACATTCGACATGGGCGTGTGCCACAGGAATATTGTTCGGCAATGTCGTTTCCTCATGGTTAACGTCACCCTCATCATCATCATCGGACGTCCATGGTGCTGCATAAACTATTTTCTTGCGATGGAGGCACGGATTCATGAGCACCCGCAGTAAGCACGTATAGCTTGACGTGTGCTTCAATGACCGCTTCCGCAGCCTGTGTGCTTATATACGAGGTTTTTAATTGCGAACGCTGCATTTTATTTAATAGATCAAATTAAACGCATGCAATCACGAGGTGGTAAGTAAATGACGTACGAGCGCAAACGCAGCCCCACGGTATACGAAACCGTAAACCTCCTTGAATTCGGTGTGTGATCGGGGTATGCCAACATTGGTAAGACTCTGCACGGTCAGTTGTTTCAGCACCTGGAACCGCACAAAGTATACGTGATGCACGGAGCGTAACAAATGGGAAAACGACACACGAGCTTATTTGCACCCTCGATCGTATCGCCAATCTCGCCGCCCTCTCGATCGGTGGCGGTCGAAGCTGTATTTTTTCCCTTCCTATTGACGGACTGAGTCTGTCGGGGTTCGACGGCACCAAACACGTCTGTCCCTGGGTCCGTCTGTTTCTTGCGAGCCTTGATAGGGAGCTCCGGCACCTTGAAAACGGTGTCACCTCGCCGCTGGCTCGTGCTCTCTGGCATGCCTTTGTCCCTTTTCTTACCGTTCGCGTTCGAAGCCAGCTTGGACCGAGGGAGGTGGTGCATGACTTCCTTTGCCCGACGCACGATCTGGTCTTCAGCATCGGCCTTTTCCTTTCCCTTGGTTTGACCTATGTCCTGGTCCGTGGTAGGTCGCGATAGAATACGCTTGTTTGCGCCAAGATCCCCAAAGGAGGTGGTACTGCCGAATAAACGTGCAGGTGGTTGGCGAGGCGTAGGATCATCCGGACGGGGTGCACGTGGAGCAGGCGTGATTCGTGCCACTCTCACGCTGAGTGGTGGCGACCCCACGGACGTGGACGTGGCAGCGGGCGAGAGTTGCAAGGGAGGAGGATGCAGCAACGTACTGGACTCGCCATAAATGACGATGTCCATCGTCTCGGGTCCATCTACACGGCATGAATCGTATCATTGGATAAGGAGGCATCACGATTGGGAGAGACGTACCTGTGTCCCCTAGAGACACCCGGACACCGACTTGCGTTCTCTTCGAGCCATACGTGTCGTGCGAGGTAGCGACGAGTGGAGATAAACACAGGGTATTTTCAAAATAGATCCTAGTCAGCGTCGCAAATGGGTGAATATCCCTAACGCAGAAGGCGACCCTCAGATCACAAGCAAAGGGGACGAGGACAGCGACGCACATGTAAACATCCCCAGTATCGTCTGTCCACACGTCCTGCAGACGAATGGTACCCTTGAACCGCAGAGACTGCCGTCCACGCATGCTTTCCAATGCCAACGCGAGTGGATTATACATCAACTCTCGCGCAGATGACTCGAAGCGGGCAAGCGAACAAGACGGCGAGTCCTGCAAGGCGGATGCGTGTCGATTCTGGAGGCGTGCTGAGAAGGTGATTCCATCGAGTAGGATATACGAGTCTGGCAGGGAGAGCGCGCCGCGGTAAAGGAGCCGGTGGAGAGAATCAGTGTCCTTTCCTGAGCCTGAGTTCCCGGGTGTTCTGACATCGGAAACGGGGGTCGAGGTGGAGGTGGACAATCCCGCAACAAATGACCTCTTCGGCGTCGCGTCTGTGACGGTGATCGAAGGCAGAGACGCGTCGAGAGAGGGACCATTTGGTGTCATTTAGTAGGAATACGTGAAAAGGGTAACACCATCTCGGTAGTAGCACGTGCAACGCGTTGTTTGTTATTATTTTATTAACCCCTGTCCCTATCATGAATAACTCGATCCGGATCCAACTTCAATCCTTCTTATTCTTCCCGATGTCTGAGACCAAAGTTTGGTTCAGTGAGCTTCACATTGTCAGATAAATATGCTCCGTGCTCACCTCACTCAGTTACCGGCTGCTCGTCCGGCTTCGGTCTTTCCATCACCGAACACGCCCTGGCAAAGGGAGATAAGGTCGTAGCGACCCTCAGAAAACCAGATGTCCTCTCCAATCTCGCGGCAAAATATCCAGAAACACTCCTCGTCCTAAAGCTCGACGTAACCCAACCTACCGAGGTGACCGCTGCACTCACCGCTGGCTTAGCCAAATTCGGCCGCATCGACGTGGTCGTCAACAACGCAGGATTCGCTGTCGCTGCAGAAGTAGAGGGGATAACGGACGACGTCGCACGGCGGGTCCTCGAAGTGAACTTTTGGGGTGCATCGTATGTGAGTAAGGAAGCGGTGAGATGCTTCCGCGAGGTGAACCGACCGATGGGCGGAAGATTGCTTCAAATGTCGTCCGCGTCAGGCATTTGCCCGCCAGCTGGGGGCGCATACTACAGCGTAAGGTAAGCTATCGCGAGTCCTAGTCGTTAATGTTAAATGAGCTGATTTACTTTGTGCATGACCAGTAAATTTGGTATGTATCTCCTCGCGTCAATGTTTGAAGACAACTGACTGTCAGGATTGCTCATGAGCAGCGCTTGAAACCTTTAGCGAATGTCTGGCAAAAGAACTCGACCCAATGTGGAACATCCAGGTAAACGATCACCCACTGACAGTTACGCTTCTCATTGTATTATCTCTGCTGGTCAGGTCACCATCATCGAACCTGGCCCGTTCCGCACCAAGTCTGTGATGGATAACCTTGTCATCGAGCCAGTTCATCCGGCGTACGCCGCCAATCCTTCGTTACCGTCGATGCAGTTGCGCGCGCTCATCGCCGACCGTGTTGCCACGAATGCACTGTTCAACGGTGACCCGGTCAAGCTGGCAGAGGCGGTCTATCGGATGGCTTATTTGAAGGATCCTCCTTTGCGTCTGCCCCTCCATACCACAACGTTGAACAATATGAAAGAAAGGGGGAACTATTTTCTTGATACCGCAGACAGGTGGAGATCGTGGTCCGAGGGCATGGAGGTCGACGATGGTGCCTGAGTTCGACACAAGAGCGTAAGGTGTACGAGTAGACCGACGACGAACGAGTGTACGTGACCTACGTTGCATTATATGATGGAGTCAAACATTGTCGTGAATAGCTGGAATGGTATACGATTAGAAAGATGGACGAACACGTAGCCTCAACGCGTGAAATCTGAATATGAGAGGTTAGGCAGGTCACTATCAGCATGATACCATTCAGACATCTCCTTGAAGAAGAGTGCGACTTCGCCGCCCCCGGTGAGCGTCAGACCGATATGGTACGTTAACACGCCGAACTGACGCTCTCCAGCGGTAATAATACACCCTGCACGCCGGTCCCAGAAAGTACAAAGAGGTTGACACATGATGGGCTGGTGCATGCCAGCGTTGACTCCAGCAAGCGCGGAATAAAGCTAAAGATTCAGGTAAGCTCAAACGAAACAGAAACGTGAACAATGAGCGTACTGGTACGATGCCATAGAGAAAGGAAAATGGAGAAAGAAACAGTGGTGATTTACTTACAAGGCAGACAGTACCGTATATATACACGCGAGGAGGAGCGCGGTGACATCAGTTAGTATGAGATTGAATGCTTCAATAAAATAATGGACATCGACCGGTCTTGAAGATGGCACCATGGAGTCACTCAAGGCCGTGACGTTGTGCTTAGTACTTGGGATTGTCTCCCTTTTTTTTTTCCCTTTCTGGGACGCGTGGCGTATTGAGGCGCCAGTTCGACGCGTAGTAACGTGCTGAGTCCTGACTTGAATTCTTCTATACCCAGATGCGCCCCTTTCAGGTGGTAGAGATAGATGACTATCTCTCTAATTGTACACCATTTCTGAATCCAGGTCACCCACTGTCAAAGCTATTGGAGCATCTACTAAATAATACCACGCAGGCCACGTACACCCGTTCATTTCGTCATTCTAGTATTCTACTCGTACAACTGACGCATTCTGTCGAATTCAGGCACCATCTTCGACTTCTATACCCTCGGACCACGACTCCCACTTGTCTGCAGTAGCAAGGAGATGGTTCCCCCTTTCTCTCATACAGGTCACTGTCAGGGCATGGAGGGGCAGACGCAACGGAGGATCCTCCAAACGAGCCAGCCGATATACCACCTCTGCCAGCTTAACTGGGTCACCGTTGAATAGCGCATTCATGGCGACACGGTCGGCGACAAGCGCGCGCCACTGCATCGACACTAACGAAGGATTTGCGGCGTACGCCGGATGAACTGGCTCGATGACAATGTTATCTGTCACACACTTGGTGCGGAATGGGCCAGGTTCGATGATGGTGACCTGACCAGAGTACAATGAGAAGCGCAATTGTCAGTGGGTGATCGTTTACCTGGATGTTCCACGTCGGGTCGAGTTCTTTTGCCAGACATTCGCTAAAGGTTTCAAGTGCTACTCGTCAACAACTCCGTCAACTGTCTTCAAACGTCGACGCGAAGAGATACATACCCGATTTACTGGCCATGCAGCGTTCAGCGTTCAACATTCAACATTCACGTTTAGGACTCGCGATAGCTCACCTTACGCTGTAGTACGCGACTCCAGGGGACGGATAGATGCCTGCCGTAGACGACATTTGAAGCAATCGTCCGCCCATCGGTCGGTTCATCTCGCGGAAGATTCTCACCGCTTCCTTACTCACATACGATGCGCCCCAAAAATTCACTTCGAGGACCCGCCGTGCGACGTCGTCCGTTATCCCCTCTACTTCTGCAGCGATGGTGAATCCTGCGTTGTTGACGACCACGTCGATACGGCCGAACCTGGCTAGGCCGGCGGTGAATGCAGCGGTCACCTCGGCGGGTTGGGTGACATCGAGCTTGAGGACGAGGAGTGTTTCTGGATGTTTGGCTGCGAGATCGGAGAGGACATCTGGTTTTCTGAGGGTTGCAATGACCTTGTCTCCCTTTTCCAGGGCGTGTTCGGTGATACAAAGACCGAAGCCGGACGAGCAGCCAGTGACTGGGTGAGGTGAGCACGGACAAGGTTGCCTAATGGTGTGATGCTCACTGAACCAAACTTTGGTCTCAGACATTGGCCAGGGAAGAGTGAGAGAAGGGGAAATTGAGAATTGTCTCTATATAGTCTCTTATTGCCCGGCGTTTTGAACATTTGGCGATATAGCCTAAAGCCTAGTCTGGTGACCTGATCTGTATATGAAGTTTGTGGTCACGCGGCCTCAGGGTAAACTGTCGATAGACGCGATGGTTTGCCCTCCGCGTGACCATAGATAGGTCTGGTCACCAGACTACCTGAAACCCGCTGATCCATCGGCGATCCCCACCCAGCGATCCGTTCGTCACTCGATCGTATCATATGCAGAACAATAACTTGAACGACCCTGTCGACCTCCGTTCCGCCCCGCACAGTAGGTACGTATACCCCAAGTATACCCGATTACCCCGGAGGGTCGTCCTCGATCGAGGCACCCCTGGATTGATGACGCATATTCATAACGTGCCAATGGCACCTTTTTACTCGAGAGAAATCAAAAGGAGTGAAACGATGTACAACGACATGCTTGCAAGGGTTCAGTTTGATATTGCCAAAAAAAAAAACTACTCGACGAAAAAAACGAGAGAAATGAGACCTACGATTCAACGAATAGGTAGAGAACAGAGAAAAAAAAGAGAGAATGAATCGATAGACACAGAGAGCATGACAAAAGAATCACAGGATCAAGACCATGGCTCGTCGTATTATTAGTATCACTTCCTCCTTCCTCATAGCCAAAAAGAAAACGAGAATGAAAAGACGAAAAAGAATCGCGAACAAGAAACCAAGATGACTTCGTCGCTCGTTCACACACCCGCAGGGTGTGCTCACCAACTTGCATGCCGCATTCCCGATACGCCCGTGATGGGTGCCTGCGTCTGTGCAGGAACCAGGGGGAGAGGATGCACGGGAACATGAGCAGGTCGCCCAGGATAGACTGGTAACCAAGTCCCTGGACGTCCTTGTTGCTGTTGTGGCGCCGTCGGTGGTTGTCCCTGATGCGGCAAGGCGAGATGATACTGCGGAAACGACACGTACACCGGAGGTGGATGTAGAAAAGGCGAGAGGGCAACCATCGTCGCACCAGGTGGAGGTGGTAGCGGTGGTGCTATCAAGGGCGAATGCACCACGGGATGAGTCGACGGATGTGGATGAGAATGGTGGGAGTGTGATGACGGCTTGGACGGCGACGTACCCCCATTGGACGCGATAGGCAAAAGCTGTGAACGTGCGCTCGGGGACGTGGTTACTGCCATACTCGTCTTGGGCCCCTCTCCACCGCCGGATGTAGTGGTCACGGACTCAAGATGAGAAGCCGAGGTCTTCGACACACTGAGAATTGGAAAGGGAGTGATATTGCCGTTGGTCGTCGTCGTCGTCGCGCATTTAGAGTGAGCCGTCGAGAAAAACGTCACCGGGCTGCTCGGTCGCGTACCCACATCACGCTTCTTAGACTCGGGGGAACTGGACTCGGAGGACTTGGGACCTGAAGCGGATGTTTGACCTGGACCACGACGAGTCTGGCACACATCCGAACCCAAGCGCGAGCTCGCATTCGCACCCGACGTAGACGGCGGCGATGGTGATGGCGACGACTGCTTTCCAACGGCATGATCCATCCCAGAAGACCCGAACGTCCCATCCAACTCTTCCCCGGCATTGGAACCAGCCAACCAGCCCGAACTATCCGATCCCGCACCGCTCTTGCCCGCATCCATCGAAGACGACCTCAACCGATCGACAATCTCCCTCGTCCGCGACGTCTTCTTCCGCTTCGCGTTCGTCGTCGCTAAGAAAGCAGGTAACAGTGTGGTCGGGTTCAGAGGTCCCAAAGACGACGACCCGTTCGAACAAGAAGGCGAAGAAGGATACGAACCACCCAACACGGATGTAGACGCGAGTGTCGATGCGACAGGCATCGAATTCGACGAGGGCGTATGCCCCGCGCTCGTTATCATACGACGGGGAGAGGGGGACACTGATCTCGCCTTGGCAGAGAGCGTAAAGGACAAGCTGGCGGCTTCTGACGACTCCAGACTTTCCCCCAACGTCATCTCACCGACCCATCCTGCGTTTGATCTTGAGTTCGATTTGCCTTCAGATGGCGAAAGAGGAAGTGACGACAAAGAGGAGGAAGGTGAGATAGGTGTCACAGGCTCCCAGAACCCCTGCGAATCCTTTCGAAGTCCAGGGCTAGCGTTCGTCGGCGGTGAGGAGCAGTAGCTCGGCGTGCGTGCAGGGTTATTTCCTGAAACAAATTCGGCCGAGTGTTCCAGGCCCCCATTCCCAAGTGCCGTCTTGGAATGGCCTTCGTCGCCGAGACCGAACGGAATTGACCCTTTTGCAGCCAGAAGCGATGACGAACTGATGGGCGTGGCAGGCCTCACGGGTGTCGTCTGCGTAGACACTCCCTGACCGGACGAAGATACCGAAGTGGGTGGCGATGAGTCCTGGCGGAAGGATCCGTTCAGCGAAGGGAACACCAACACATCCTTGGAGGATTCTTCGCGATTCGAGCCAGGAGATAGGGCCGACACCGAAGGTGAAGCTGACAGAGTGAATCGACCGAGGAGCTTCACGGGGGTGGTAGGATCTGACAGACCAAGGGTGACGCGTGTAGTATGGTCCGCATCAATCTCGACGCCGTGCACCTCTACATCGTCGTCCCCGTGGAACTGCTGTGGCATCGTCACTGCACCGACCGGCGTATGCGGTGGAGGATCCGAATCTGTTGTGGTCGTTGCTGATTCGTATCCATGATCGATCTCGGTCTCCCTGTCATACTCGTGGCCGAATTCATATTCGTCCCGTCCCAAACCTGGCTGAGTTGGACATCCAGGTGAGTGGGTCGAGTGGACGGACGTGGGGGTGGCGGGGGTAGCGAACACGTGTGAGTGGGGAGGAAGTGATAGTGATTTGGCCAGATTTGGGTCACGGCTCATGGGAGACGGCGCACCTGAGAGCGCACAAACACATCAGCACCATCCATAAGAAATATTGAAACACACGAGCTGAAATTTAATGGGAGGCGGGTGACAGTGTCGAACATCACAATGTCTGGGTACAGACGTGCTACGCACAACAGAAAGCTGACACGATCAACTCACCGATGGGCTGAGCGTACCAATACCCATGACCATGTGCTGATGCCACGCGACCAGGGAACCACGGCGAAAAGGGTAGCGAAGGATGACCATAGTGAACTGACGGCGGAGGTGGAAAGCGGAGAGGAGACAAATGGGGCGTCGTCGAAGGTCCACGGTGTGGAGAAGGACCATACCACCAGGCGGATGATGGCGAATCCGATTTGAGTCCTGGTACAGAGCTTGAAGGAAGGGATGGCCGCTTCTCGTCAGCAGCAGAGGTAGGTCTGGATGCAGATGCGGAAGATGAACTGGAGCCAAAGTCCGGATCCCATTGAGCCTCGTCGCGTCTGGAGTGTATCAACAACGGCGCATGAGCGTCACCAATGACGGCCGGATCCAAATGCGCAGTGATCTTGTCTGACTCGGCGTGCTCGATGACCCATCGCAAGGCTACGCCGGGGGGTCCAACGAGTTCTTCGGAAACGCGTGTCCAGCTGGCCCTTCCTTCGTCCACCTCCGCCTCATCAATATCAAGTTGAAAAGCCGACGATCCTGTGCTCCTGTCCTCGCATCCAAGATCCACTCGGCACGTCGCCGCTGCTCGACTCCAAGTATCCTCGTCACCATCCCATTCCATACGTCGAATGACGTCAAGTCCAAGGCCGTGCCAACCGAAAAAGCCAGCTGCGGCCTCGTACGGCTCCAAAACCGACTCGGCGACACGCACGGATGCGCATGCATGCTGCAGCACGCGACGGCACGACCTCACGCGGACGCGTTCTTGACGTGGACAAGAGGCGAAAGGACGAACGAGGAAGACCTCCCAGCGATAAAAATCGAGAGCTTGATTGGGTGGGAGGACTGCCCGAAAGAGACCTTTGCGGCGAGATAGAGGAGAACGGAGCAACGAGGCATGGTAATGGGGCGGTTTGGGCCAGTGGTGCGACTTTCGACGCTTCAAGGCGGGCGGGGTCGGATTTACGGATCGAGTTCCAAGGGGATAAGGAGGAATTGGAGAAAGACGGAGAGCTGGTTTCCGAGGCGAGTCTTCCGGAAAAGTCGATGGCGTTGTCGATGCAGGGGAAGCTGGCGTGACAGACGAGTCGGTAGAAGTAGGAGACGAGGGTGCGTGCTCATTGGACCGGGCAGAGATGCTCAAGTAAGCTATTCGGAGAAACCTCGAGTGCAACGCACCACGGGAAAGGAGGGCATGGTGGTGCGTTGCGGGAGAAGGGGGATAGTCCCAACTGACAGAGGTATAGCAATGATCGATGGCTTGCTCGTGAGTGGAGCTCGCGCGACGAGTGGCTTGCATTGACAGCTCACCGACCAATTACGGACGGGAGAAAGAAAAGGACAGAATGTCGTCGTCGTCGTTGTCGTCGTCGTCGTAGTCAAAAGACAAAGCAACTTGCAAATGGCAAGGAAACAACCGGCAAAGTCATAATGTGAATCGGATTATCGTTCAATCACACGTGTACATACAAAATATACCGAATAAATACCATAAACCGAAAAAAAAAGAAAAGAAGTCCATCGTTCAAAGTGTAACGTCAATGTGCGCAATCCCACCCTGCACTACATTCCTCCTCTCAACCTCCGGTAGCGAACTCCTCGTTCCTGCCCGAAGATGCGCAAGTCGTGGCGTTGACGCGTCTTCAGACCGGGGGGACTCTTCCGGAGGCTCAGGCTGCTCTGGCACCGGCGAGTGCGGATTCTGCATCACTCCAATCTGCAGCGTGCTCAGAGCCGCAAGGCCGGTAGGCGGATGCCGCCAGTCGGTGCCATCATCCGATCGCTGACCCGATCGCGAAGACTGTCCAATACTCGAGGCCGCGAGCGACGGATATCGCGAGGCCTGACCGCTAGAACCTGAACCCCATCCCGCGGTCGATGAGAGCGACCCTGACGCTGTCGTACTTTCTTTTCCAAAGTTGGCTGAGGTGAGCAGAGGAAAGGCTACCGATGTCATCGGAACAGATGACGTCCCATCTGAAACATGTTCGCCAGATGGCGGATTCGCCGCGGGGAGTAAACCATTTTGGCCCTCGTGTTCACTAGTGGTATCTGGCATCTCAGCGACCGGAGTAAGGTCAGTTGGCGCAGGCGCGCGTGCTTGTCTTCGAGAAGACCTTCGGCGGGCCAAGGACGACGTGCTGTTTTGGCGAGAAACTGGATCCGTAAAGAATGCACCATGGTCAAGTGGCGCAGAGTTTTGCGAATAAATGGATTCGACGCTCTTCCCGTCGTCCATGTCTAAGTCCACCTCATCCACCTGTCCCTTCTCTCTCCGAGCCATCTCTGCATCTCGAAGGGCAGTACGTTCTGCTTCAGCAAGTAAACGCTCTACATCAGCAAAAATATCTGACGATTCCTGTGAAGGAGAAAGTATTTGTGATAAATCTAGCGATGGACGGTGCGAAGGGGCCATAACCTCCGAAGCTTGTGCGCGTGACTGGAGCATACGGTGGAGAAATAGGGATTGTTGGTATTTTTGGGACATAGACAGAGTGGAGCTACCATCAAACGTCTGCTGCGCGTGGGGTGAGCCCCGTCGGAGAGACTCGGGCAGTATATCGGGTGACATGCCAAAAGGTGGGGTATTCAACAGGGCGGACGGTGCATCAGAAGGAACAAGGGTGTTGATCTCGCCAAGATCAGAACCGAATTGACTTTCTCCAACACCTGGGGAAGAGAAGCCCGAACGGGAAAGCGTACCCGGAGAAAGCGCCGGTGATGGCCATGAGACAGGAGGAATGAGGGGTTCGGCGGACGTGGATGGTTTCTGCCCGTGACGAGAAGGGTATTTCGACCTTGTGGAGGTAGTGCTTTTGATCTGCTGCGCACCTTCGAGGGCGGACATGTGATCGTCGGTGGAGTTAGCGACTTTGGAGAACTGTCGCTGCTTGTGGCGGTTGAGCAGAAATACGATGAGAACTATGAGTATTGTAACGGCAAGGAGGGCCCCGATGATGATGCCAGCAATGGAATTTGAAGGAAGCGCGGAGGATGCATGACTTGACGATGTGGCTGTCGCCGACGAGAACTGAGTGGTGACAGTGATGACGACGATAGAGGTGCTAGGTGCCATCGTTGATGTTAAGTGCTAAGAGAGCGACTGCGGGCGGGACCATGAAAAGTTATCCTGCGCAGGCTGTGTCCATGGGCGTGCAACGTGCTGTGACTGCCCAAAAAAAAAATGAATGAAGGGCACCTCGGAGTATTCAACCGAGATCCCTCGCAAGGTTCTAAGTCCTACATATCTCCACTCCCTGTGCTTGGAACGCCTTTGCATCTCTTGAATTCAACCAGCGTTCGATCACCGACTTGCCAGGACAGGCCGCTGACTCGGCCGTGGGTCCTTTGTTCTTGTACATCTCAAGGCAGCACATGTACAGCTTCCGGACGTGCTCATCACACTTTTCAGGGCGAAACGTGTTCCGCGAAAGACAACCCTGCAGGGCGCACGCTATCAAACAAAGTATATATCTTCATCACATTCAAGGAAACCTGTGGCCACCACGTACCTTCCTCCTGACACTGCTGTGGTCGGGGCTGTAACTGTCGCGACATCGGACCGACTTGTCAACTCGTAAGTCACCTCACGCTGAGGTCATCCAATGCCTTATGTAAGACTAGCTAATACATCTCATGGGTATACACAGTACACTCATCAATACTAACACTACACACGGGACAGTCAACCGTTAATAGAAACTAACAATCTATAAGTAAGTTGTAGTGACAAACACCTTACACACTCACTTCAGGGTCATGATGGTTCATTCAGGGCGTAGGGGCGATGAGCGCGGTGACAGCGCACGCCACCATACATGTCCCCAAGGCAGCATTACACGCCATGATTGCGGGGGGTACAGCGACGATGGTCACCCCGAAAGTAAATCCGGCTCCAGCATAGCATGCCACCGCAAGCCCGTTACAGCCTGTGAGACCCAAGTGAGTACACGGTCAATCAGGAGGAAGCTTGAATCTCACCCGTCTGGCAAATGCCATAAGCAAGGGGGCCCGCAAATGCGACGGGTGCGACAGAGGCAGCGAGAGTGAGAGTGGCGAGAGACTTCAAGTTCATGGTGGGTTTGAAGAAGGGCTGGTCGTGTCAGTCGTTGCGACTTTTATACGTGGTCGTCAATCCCTCTTTTGTCCAGCGCTGATCATACAATTTAGTGAATCCACAGCAAGTCGAGGGCAAGCATGAGAATTATCCGATTGTTCGAAGCATATAGGCTGTATACAACGTGTGCGCGTGTGGGTCCATTCTACTGCGAGTCGGCTATCACTCACAAAGTGGTGTAGATGAATTGTAATTCATACCGTCACGGCGCCTTTTTATGATATCTCCCTTCGAAGTTGATGTTGTACAACATTCATATATATCCAGAAGGTACTCTTTCTTCTAGTTATTCGCCATCCTGAAATCGGTGTGCACGTTGCTGTATCTTCTGTCTTGACCTGAAATTCTACTTCTTCATAGCCTCATCCATGACTAGTGACTGGCCGGCACGAGTTGCCAAAGAAACCACCTTTTTTTTCCTTTCACAAACTCTGACAAGGTACAAAGCGAAATATTGTTTCTAACATTTGACAATCGCCGATCGTTTAAGAAAGGAAAAATACTATCTGATCCTATCAGGGACACAGAGCGCCATGGACGCGGATCACCGGGTCACCTTGTAGATGCGTGCCACTTGCTCCAGGTTGCTGTGTGTCACGCGCTTAAGTGCTGTGTGATGTGTCTCTGGTTCCAGATAAGGCTTCCGGAATGCCCACTGGCAATCCCGTTGAGCACAGATGAGCAGCATATAAAGACCTAGAACACCACAACGTTGATTACACGTTGGGTTCGAATATAATTGCTGTGGATCTTCTGAGGTCCCATACGTGGCGATAGTCACTGATCTTCCCAGGCTTTCCAAAGTTTCAACTTGAAAGGTCGCCATCCTACATTATACATATCGTTTTGTTAGTAACAATGGATGTCCATCAGTATCCTGGATGCATTTGAATGAGCACTTGTTACGACTGTGATTCAAACCAGCCCGATACGTAACGCGTAGCGGGCCAGGATGCAGGGATGCGCGGTCTCCTGCCGGTTTACACGCTTTGTCAAATGGCACTTTCACATCCTTTCTGATCATCACGATTGAAACGCAACCGAGCTTAATCGAACCAGGCATATAAACATTCCATCGCGGACCTCAACATCATTCCATTCTCTAACCACCCCCACCGCGTCCTCAGACATGCCAAAACGTGTAGCTACCCCCCCGCCGGGCGACGACGAGCCCCGCTATCTGACCGTCGTCCATCCTTATGCCATCGATGGCACCTGCAACATGGAGCTGCCCAAAGACAGACAAGACTTTGCCCGCTGGGTGGCGTGTTGTATCGGCGAGCAGGCCCTTTTCGCCATATTTCACAAACCGAGTGTACGTCTCTCCCTCTCTCTCCCCTCTCTCACGCGCAGTGGCATCCCGCCAATGTCCGTATTTGCACGATGCTGACCAGACGAGATTTCCTTCACAGTCCCGCGGTATGGTCATCATCGAAGTGAACAGAGATTATCCATACTTTGAACGCATTCTCGGCGAACATCGTTGGTGCGATTTCCTCCGAAACCCCACCGAAGAAGAAAAGGCGCGTGTTACACAGGTCTTTTACTGCACGTATCACACTGGGAGAATCGTGCAAAAAAACGGTGCGTTTGCGCGTGTATGGAATTGCTGTGTTGCGGAATGTTCGGGTGGCAGTTCCGAAGATCTTATTCTAGACCTTTCTCGTTTATTTTCTCGTCTCGTTGAAGTACGCCGTCAGCGATGTTCTAAGAACGCTTACGTTTGTCTTGCTAGGTTGGAAACGTATCGACGTAGAAGAATCCTGGTTCAAGGCTTGGTCGCCTAACAACAAGTAATTCGCGATGTCCATCACGCGTTTTTTTGACTGATCGAGCGTCCAGAATCATCACGTACCCTTATCCTTCCACTCATTTCTGCGATGTCCCCGTCGAAGATCAGACTAATCTTGCCATGTGTCGACCCCTTCCGGGCGCCGTGAAAGTGACCCCGGTAGAAGTCATTGCGGCTCCACAGCCCGGTCAGTTAACAAGTCATCGTTATCAGCCTGATTACCTGATATATCACTCCAGTCGTCGGGTCTGCCGCATGGATTCAGTCCAAGGACGCTCCGTCTCGGGCTTCTGCCACACAGCAAAGCAAACCGAAGAGTGCTTGGGACAAAGGTGCACCCAAGGTACACGCGACCTCGGCCAGACCAAACCCTACAGCGAACGGAAGTGCAAAGAAATCAGTCGGCATCCCTCAAGGATTCGACACAGGCGCGAAGACGCCAGCCATCGGCGGTGGATCGATTTCGGTTAAATCAAGCAACGTTTGTAAGTCGAAAAAACCTTTTGCGTCCTTGACATGTCATGTGGGTATAATTTAACAGGGAAGAACACGGCCAAGAAGCCCACTCCCACCCCTACTCCAGTGATGACGAACTGGGACCAGTCTTCACCGGTTTCCCCGGCGAGCACGCCGGGACCTTTGTCGCGTGCCGTCTCCCCTGCGACCTCTCAGCTGGCCTCTGCGGCACCGCCAGGTCTGATGGCCCGAAAGAACGCCTGGGAAAGTGGCGCACCGACCAGCCTAGTCGTTCCGAACAAAGTTAGCGCTCCGGATGCCCCTGATCGTGCTAGCAACTCGAGTGCCTCCTGTTGGGATTCTACCGGCAACTCTACTTCCAGCCCTGATTCGGAGTCGGGACCTGATCTGACAACTGCCACCGAGAGCGACAATCCGTATACCGTCCACATTCACTTTTCCGAGTCGATGGAAGAAGAGTTCCATGGCATGAGGATCAGAGCCATGGAAGATGATGATCTCGGAGAGTTGGACGCCATCGCACCGGGTTCGTGGGATGATCCGATTAATGACACATGGGAAACGACGAACGGGCCGAGCTGGGACAATAGTAATGATGCACTGGACGCAGAGGATCAGTGGCGACAGAACCAAGCGCCTGCGACCCAGATGTTATGCAAAGCGCACGGCGTCGTTTGCAAGAAGGGTATATGCGCCGAGTACGCTAAACAAGTCCGTCTCGCGAAACGGGCCGAAGAGGCCGAAAATCGCAAGGCTGCGTTGGCGAACAAGGGCAACAAGAAGGGCGCGCGTGCCAAAAATCGTGGTGGCGCGGGTAAGAACAAGGACGAGGACCAAGACCAGCCCTTTGCGAGGAGGGGGACGGTCAACAACGCGTTCCGTGGACCTGGTGCGCCGGTCAAGACGAATTGGCGCGGGGCGCCGCGTGCTATCGTTTCGGCCGATGCGATCGAGAAGCGAGAGACGGCCAAGGCTGCGTCGGAAGATGGATGGGGCCATTCGACTCTTGAGATCGAACCCAACGCAGATGCCGTCGTCACGCCTGGTGACGGTGACCTGGCGTCCAACGCGAGCTGGGGCATCTCTGAAAACGCGTATGATCCCTGGGCTGCGCCGGTCTCCAAGGTGAACAATGGTCCTGCTGCCGGGAATACCGGTAAATCTCTGGGCAAGAAGAAGCCGGCGCAAACCCAGGCTGTCTCTTCCAGCTGGGCGGACCAGGTGGACGCTGAACTCCCTACCGGCAACGATGGGGACGGGTTTTCGGCCGTGTCCTCGAAACGTGGCTCTAAGAAGCGGGGCGGCTCTTCCACCACGGGCTGGGGTACCAGCACTGCGAAATCGTCTGCTAGTGGCTGGGGCAGCGCTGCCCACGCCGACATGCCTTGGTAATCCTCTGTAAATGTCCAATGTACTATTTGAATGGTTCTGTTCTTTCTTCGACCTCGTAGGCGCGGCGTACGATAGGCGATATTCCAGTTTCTGTCTTTTTACCCATCTCAAGTATTCTCTCGTCGATTTGTCCTGTTGTTGTCTTGCTGTGTGATGTTGGTGGATCCGTTGAAGTGTAGTCTTCTGCGAACAGAAATATTATAACTACCGATTCCAAGTACAAAATGTGTTGCATTCCCTCATGTCTCTGTCCCGACTCCATCTTGTAGTCTAAACTTGTACAGTCCGTCCTCGACCGTCCATGGGACTTCCTCTTCCCAGTGGCTCACGACTACGACGGCTTGATCGTGTCCGATGCCACCCTGGCGCAGATAGCGTCTCGCAGCACGGACCATACCGTCGTCCATCCCAGCCCACACCTCGTCCAAGAGCACAAGCTGCGGTCGACCAACGAGCGCGCGCATCAGCAACACCATGCTTTGCTCTCCCGGGGACAGATCGACAAAAGGACGCTTCGCAAAAGCCTCGTCCACGTCTGCCAATTCACTATCGCCCGTACCAGCACCAGCACCGTCGTCGTCGTCATCGGTGGCAACCCACGTACGTGGACCCAGTCCAGCCAGCACCTCCCGCATGCGACCAACGCGCCACCGCCAAACATCGTCAGTGAGTTCGAGACCATCCAGACCCCGCCCGACGCCGCTCCTGCCACCAGGTACAAACGTGCCATCGAATCCCGTACCGACAACGTCCCAGACGGTCATGTATGCGCGCCGCGGGTAGGCATTCGTCAGTTCGGGCGAGACGACGCCGATGAGCGCGCGGAGGTGGGGCGTTGAGATCTGCTGGCGCGGGCGGGAGAAGAGCTCGAGGTGAGAGACGCCGCGCTGGGTGTATGACTGCGGGTGGTCGCCCGTCATCACGGCCAAGAGCGTAGTTTTGCCTGATCCTGCAGATGTGGACGGTCAAAGCGAGGGTGAGAGAGACGCGTTGTGGGTAGGCTTGCTTACCGTTCGCACCTTGGAGGTGCCAGCGTTGACCTTCGCGGATGGTCCAGTTGATGGATCGCAGCACCTATGTAGGTCGCACAGCGTGAGACGAAACCTCTGCGAGACACTAAAAAAGGGCTATGAATTTACCTTGCGCTCGCCATACGAGACGTTGACATTGCTCAACACGGCGACGGGCTTTCCTTCGCTTTCTGGTCGTTTCGTACATGTCGAGCTCGTCAAGGCAGACGTGTGTTCGTTGTCCTTGCGGAATTGGGGCCTTGCAAGTATGTCTTCCTTGGTCCCGGTGAGAACCTTACCCTCGGAAATAAACGCGAGGTGCGTGATCCACTCGGGAATAGGGTCCTGCATCCTGAGACCGAGGATGATCCTTGGATGACGTGCTTCGTGGAGAGATCGGAGGACAGATAACAGGTTGGGTCGGTTGTCCACGTCCAAGCCCGCTGTAGTGCCCACGTTAGTCTCGTACAATCGTCAAATACCACAAACTGACTGAGCGGTTCGTCGAGAAGCAAAAGTTCTGGTTGACCGAGTATAGCTTTGACAATGCGTGCCCTGCGGGTCTGCCCGTTGGATAGGGCGACCAGAGGTAGGTCGAGGAGCGACGACAGATCCAACCTCGAAGACAAATCATTAAAGAGAGCTTTTTTCACTTCATCTGCAGCGAGTTCTTCTGGGGTCTTTGATACCGGCCCTTTGGGTCGAAGGTTCAAAAAATCGTATTCGCCAAACATGCACTCTCGAAGGGTGATACGGTCTTCCTCGAAAACGGCACCATACCGAGCAGTGTAGTCGTAGAACGCGCCTCCCGCCGCACTGGGCCTGTGAGCAAAGGACACGAGAGAAACTGCTGCGTGTGGATCTCTCGGTGGAACGGATAAGAAAGGGAAGAGACCACCGGGAGGAGGGGGTGGGGGAGCGATGCGCATATGTCCGCGGAGCGTCTGCGCATGTCAATGTAATTCCAAGGCTGTATTGAACTTTGCACGGTACCTGCAGCAGAGCCGTTTTGTGGTTGGATCCACGCCCTATGATGGCCCAATTTTCACCCTCATTCACGGTCCAGTCGACATCACGGAAGACAGGTACAGCGATGTTGGAGTCTCCGAAACGGTATACGTCGGCTTTGGGTATGTGAATGAGTACGTCGTTGGTGGAACTGGCGTAGAACCTTCTGAGGAGGTTAACACGGCGAGCTGGGCTGATCAACGAGAAAGGTAACTTGATGGGGGACTGTTTATGTTGGTGTGGGGTCTTCCAGTGACCACTGCATCTTGACCAAGACATGAAAAATTGCCGCAACAGAACGCGCTGATTGAGCGCCCGAGTTTAGGCTATTGACATGGTACGTACCAATTATCAAGGTGGCTATTCAACGGAACGACTACGTCATTCAAAATCATCATTGTCATCGATATCGTTGACTTGCACAACCAACCGTGCTCAGTGTCGGGTAGAATGTGCAACTATTCCGTTTTGTGCTTAGCAGTTAAACTCAAGTCAGTCATTGCAAGGAAACGTTGCTCATGCTGTCATGGGGTGGAATCAGATTCGCAACAACATTGATATCCTTCCTGTCATTACATTATTGACGAGGTAACAGCCGAACACGTTCCACGACCTAAATCCGTGAACTGACCAGTTCAACAGGCGAGATCGTAAGTGTTGAACTGTCCATGATGTCAAGTACTTTAGTAGCGAACCCAAGGAGTACCTATTCGATGAACACATACGATGCACTTTTCAAAAGGTACGCTGGAATTGATGATGCCCTCGAACACCACCTGTGCAATAGTTTGAGGGAGATGAACGGCAGGTGCGCCGTCTATCGCTTTTTGTACGACTTCAGCATCCCGTGCCGGGTTATCGACGCTTGCTACCGTGTTCTTGAAGCGCGTGGCTTCCCTGACGTATGCGGTCCTGAACGGGGAAAAAAATTAGTGTCGAGTCGTGGATAATGTTCCATTTTTCATAGATCGTACCTTGTTGACAAGAGCTGTAGTAGTTGCGCGTCAATATCATCGAGCGCCTCTCGGACCTGGTCGAGCGAGGAACAGCAAGTGGTCCCGTTTGCATATCGAATCATTGGTTCCCCCCAGGGCACCGTCCGGTTCTCCTTTGACTCGGGGACTCGAGGTAAAGGGATGTAGTAGCACAGGTCCGACTCGTCCAGGCTGGGGCTCCTAGCTCCAGGCGAGGCTCGGGTCACCGCGCACAACGCCAACGCGACGACCAGGAGAGCAGGGTTAGAAATTTTCATGGACGGAGTAAGTCCCTCTGCGGTTCATTTTTCCGACGTTAGCCGAGATCATGTTGTGTTCGACGTGACACAAATCCAAACGAACATGGTTTCAAGTGAACGGTGTCAATATATCTTCACCTTCAGAACTTCTACGCATGTGAGCAACGACGATTACCTCTGTTCTGGGTGCTAGTCCTGCCTATGCAATTCTAATATTGTCGACCGGGGCCCTCGAGTAATGCGTTCTTGTCAAGCGCGATGGAACAGCGAGGTTGAAAGCAGCACGTGTACAACATCAAAAAGTACACCGCGCTCATAAAACTCGTGGAATATATCTGGTCAAGCACAGTCCAGAAAATACTGTGAATATAAATACTAACAGACCGAAATGCTGATCCATCAATTTTGATCAACGCCCAGTGGCGAATGAGGAATCGGCGCCAACGCACCTTCAATCCTATTTCCGGGGCAAGAAACGGAGAAGGTTCCTGGGCCACGGCAACCTCAACTCCCGGATTTGACCCAATACGGTGTCTATCTGCCCCAACAACTCAGTATGCTCGGCGCAAAGTGCCGACAATGCGCCTGGGCTTGAAGCTGTTTGAGGATTCCTCTCCTGGCCGATCCTCTGCAAAAGCTCCGACTGTCTCTCGACCAGCTTCTCGAGTTGAGAATACAGCCGTTGCCCTGTAGTCGTCCCTCGGAGGTCCTTCTCTATCTGGACCATCTCCTCTCTAAGTCGTAGTCCTTTACGCTCGAGTTCCTGGAAAATGATGTTTTGAACGAGCTTCTTCGGGAGGTCAGCGTCCTCCCTGCAGCGAGCTACACGAGCACCATGGCGGATCATGGGCTTCCAGTACTCTGCGATGAACTCGTCCAATCTCCTCTCACCAAAATCCCAGTCAATTTCATCCCACATCGTGGTAGTGAGGTATACCTTGTCAAGAGCCTCTTTACCGCACAGCTGTAAAAGTAACCGGAAGCTTTTCAAGGGTGAAGCTGCCATACGGTTGTCTGTGATCCGGTGAAAGTACAGTATACCAGATAGAACTTTGCTTCGGTCATAACTGTAAGATTCCAGGGGAGCGCATATTAGAAGCGCAATCTAATCAATATTATTCGTTTACCTCGCTTTCAACCATCCAGAAATCATGTTCAAGATATCACCGTCGGATCTGAACGTGTGGTCGAAACCGGGTGTATCAACCAGGACAACATATCGCTTAGTCTCCTCGTCCCAATATTTGACAGCCTGGACGGAATTTGTGAACGACTTCAACGAATGGCTAACCTCTTGAGTGCGTCGTCCACTCGCAGAGGTAATGAACTAAAGGTATATATGAATGAAGAGGCTCGTCTACTACCAGTTATTTCTCTCACCGTGCTCTTTCCAGAGCCCGTCGGACCAAAAACGCTTGGGGTCAGTTGAGTCAAAAATTTCCGTGTCGAAAATCATGTGACGCACGCTATCACGATATCACTTGGGTTCAGATTTTCTAAATCTAACATCTGAGAGTCTTCGGCTTCCTGGTGTCCTTGAAGCAAATGAGTAGACTCTTGGGTTGGCGACTGCTGACCAGCAGAGGTCGCATCCAGGCTCTTCTTCTGCTTGACCATTTCCTTTTGAATCAGCAACGACTTGCGGTCTCCCAAGCTGTGGAGAACGATACGCCGGACAAGTTCTCTCGGGGAATCATCATCATTTCGGCAGCGAGCCGTCCGTGCTCCTAGATCAACCATCGGCTTCCAATAATCCCTGGTCAGTTCATCAAACCTCCTCTCGCCAAGGTCTTGGTCGATTTCATCCCACATGGTCGTGGTGAGATACACCTTCTGCAGAGCATCGTTCCCGCATAGCTTTCTGAATACACTGAGATTTCTCAGGGGTGTACCAGCCATGCAGTTGTCCGTTATCCGATGAAAATACATAATACCAGAGAGACGGATATTCTTCTGGTAACTGTGAAAACGATAATGGAGCAGAGGAATACGAGTTAAGAAACACTACTCGTTACCTCGTGTTCAACCAATTGGAGATCATGCCCAACACCTCGTTTCCAGATGAAAAGGTGCTATCGAAACCTGGTGTATCCACCAAGACAACATGTCGCCTACTCTCCTTGTCCCAGAATCGGATAGCGACGACCTCACTTGTACATGATTTCAATGAATGGCCAATGCTGTGGGTCGTATGTCCACTCGCAGATCGGATGAACTGAAGAATATGAGGAGATAACATTCAAAGCTTGACATTTGACTCACCGTGCTTTTTCCAGAACCCGTCGGACCGAAGGCACTGGGTAACATCGAGTTAGGCGCTTAACCAAAGGAAAGTAATACCACTTACGGTATGACAATATCGCCGGTTCTCAAGTCCTCTATGTTCACCATTGTAGGAAGCTCCTGAACAGTCTCTTCGTGGTCCCCCGTCTGGGGAGGGTGCTTGGCTACATCAGGAAAACCTTGGGTCCCTTGAGTGTGTGTTTTGTCTGTCCTACGCTGTGTGTTTCTGGGGCCCGTCGAGACAGGGTCTTTCGTCCTTTTCGTCGAGAAAGGCTAGTTGGGATAAACTCAACTGGCGTGTACTAATGGGAAAGATGGAAAAACGTCACTGACCCAAGCCATTTTCTTACGCGTCCTCCGCAGTAGTTGAAGGGTTCTGAGGTTTCGAGAAATAGAAGTATCAAGTCCAACTACGAAGCGCTCGCGACTGGGGCGTTTCTTGATCCGCAAGTGATTCGGAGAGAGAGGGAGAGACGGGAGAGACGGGAGAGACGGGAGGATAACTGAAGGACAGACCGAATCAAGAGCCGACCGGGCCCATGTGGAATACAGGCAAGCAACACATTGCCATTGCCATGCACCTCGATTAATGACATGCGCTCCACGATGGAGCCTGTGGAGAGCTGAACATGAGGCCACCTGTTTTGGATCGTTCCGCACCTTTGCAGCGACCTGACGGCATTCTATGCACCCCTTCTCATAGCATTTTGCCAGTTACTAGGGCTAGTCATTTGGAAGGCTGCTCAAGGATTCAAAGTGATATGGAGAATGAATGGCGAAATTGTCAAGAGAAGTAACTTGAATGAATGCGGTGCTTATAATTGGACTAGAAGCACAAACAAACATCCACTATTGGCACCGTCACCACCCACTGATTTGCCAGCAATTCCGTCTCATCATCCTTGTCAAAAACCTGCTCCCTCCAACATGATTGCCATGAACTTAAATGCATTCGGCACATCGTTAGCGATATCATCCAAGAACTCCCTCATAGGCATAAAACCAGCTTCGAACATTTCAGACGAACATTGACCCCTGGACCTTGCCTGCTCGAAGAATTCCGGAACGAGGATGGCGTCGACCTCTTTGCTCTCCAGAGCAGAACTCACCAACTTGTCGACGAGAAGGAAGCGACGTTCTTCAGGAAGATCGGAAAAGTAAACATCCGCTTCCTCCATGCTCCGAAAGGCAAAGAATTTCTCGACATCCTCCCGACTACGCCCACACGGCGCCTTCCTCGCCCAAAATCTCGAATTCGATCGCACCTTCCGCACCTGGACCATACGCATCGCCGCCACCTTCGAGGACCGCATCAAGCAAAGGCCAGTTCCACGTT